>JAPDOI010001831.1:0-136023 GCA_029168955.1 Aplectana chamaeleonis
TAGGAATACATAGGGTTGGAACAATCACAATTTTTGACGAGGAAACGCACCTTCATATGATCATCGAAGCCGACTTGAAGGATTGGAGCCAGGGCAACCTCTAGAGCTGTTAGAGTCTCGTCATACTTTTGCAATCGTGTAAGGACTTCCATAGGCAAAGTCTTCTTCGGAGCTGGTGATGAGGTTTCCTCCGTAGCTGTGGCGTCCGTCATACTCTGAATATATTATCATGAACAAAGGAAAACTAACAAAATGCAGGGTTTCACAGTGGTTTTCCCTTCCACTCCAAGACAGGTAATATTGGGAGGCAGACAGAGGTATTCGTTATGCAGTAATGACATTTCTTTCAAATTGTGAGAATTTTCGACTCGATATAAATAACTCGCAAAAGAGAGAATGGCATCTTCTTCTCCATAAACACAAATTTTGACACATTGGGCTTTACAATCAGCACGCTCACGAACGCCTAAACTATTGTCACAATATATGAAGGCCCAAACATACGAGCAACAAAAAAAAACAAATACTGAGAACCTTGCACAAAATTTTTCAGTTTGGAAAGGAGCCAACAATTTTTTTTACCCAACGACAAGCCAGAGAACGCCACCGACATATTTTTCCCAGTTCGCGTCGCGACGTATCAGCGTCATATTTTTGCAGGTGTCGGATGGCGCGACGCCGCTACTTGGACGAGTTTGTGTAATATCTCGCTGCGATCTTTGTTGTCTGGCGCATTGTTCGTAATCTTAAAAAGTTTTTCAATTTTCCTCGTGCGGTCTGTTTCATACAGTTCACATAATGATTTTCTCAAATTGTGTCTTTCTTCATAAAGTGCAGATAGGCTCAGTAAGTGTGAACACCCCGTCCTTTTCCGAAAACTTTTTCGTGGGTGCTGGTATCCTCTTTTTGAAACTTGCCAGTTTTGAAAGGAGTTTGAAGTCCATTGAGTATGAAACGGAAAGATATCCTCCATCAGATGTTAAATAAAAATATGGCTTTAGCACTGTTCAAATCACCGTTCAATTTTTTGTATCAGTGCGGAAACACTGCGCAGTGAACAAGGTTTTTTGATCTCACTCGGACAAATATCGTTCGTCATGCCAACACGATTACAATACTCAAACCGCAGAAATCTTCCATCGTAGGCTGGCACAGCGGCGCAGGGTCTTGCCAGTAGATGGAAAGGTCTCCGGCGCTGTTTCAATTTTCACTGCGGAAGGCCGGCATTCTTACGAGCAAGCGGTGATCAAAAACGGTACATTTGAAGCATATGGAACGAGATTTTTAGTTTCCCTATGCACAGTTGTCAGGCATTGGGTTTCTAATTGCTTTCAAAGAAAGTGAGCCGCAGATGGCCTACACGCACACTCTTGGACAAAACGATTAAATCCTTACTTCCCAGATTCTCGTAAAAGGGATACTGCAATAACTTCCCAACTGGAAATAACTAGTACCATACATATAGAAATATAGCTTTTTCGTAGTTTCCCATTTGATTAATAACTTTGTCATCAGCATGACGAGTGCAGATTGGCTCGTAACATACAATGGTGATATGTCCACAGCTCTGACAATCTACACATGAAAGGGGTCCGTTTTGGATGGCATTAAGTATTCTCGTATTGGTTTAAACGGTCTCAAGGTTTAAGGATAGAGGCTGATGTCTCCGGGAGGAGAAAATGGGGCCAAAAACACCTCCGACTTTTGAGAATGACTTGGAAACCCAGGGGTAAGCGAGATTCAATCGAAAGTGCTAATCTCCCACCTGGGAATATTTGGGCAATAATGCCCAACTGTGATAAAAAGGAAAAAGAGAAACGCATCGCATCAACGCCTGAATATCGCACAAACTAGAGTTGGTTCTGCTTCTGCTGTCTCCTAAAGTGTTCATGTCGATGTTATGTTATGTTAACTAAGATTTTAGTAAGTTGTGTGGTACAAAACGTTTTTTAGCAGCCGGGATTCTGTGTTATCGCAACCTTATCTGCCGCGGGAGCGCGTTAAGACATCATCGAGCGCCATGTCACACCTAAGTGCAGACAGGACTGAGACCCAGCCACGGGGGTGGTATGCCTTGTCCAAACTGATATGGTTTATCATCTACATTGTATTCTTAGGTATATTTAGAGCGCATTATGCGTTTTTCCTTGCTTGTATCCTTCACAAAAAGCTGTGTTCTTTCGACTTCGCTTTGCTGGCCCATCGTTTCTTTTTTTCTAGGGGTCCATCTCGTCAGCAACTGGGATTGTTGGGGCCAATGATAAACGACAGGTGTGGATGTTGAGATGAAAAATTGATATTGCTTAGCAGTAACGGTAGGCACGATACCGGACTAATTCCCAAACGATTCTCACCTTACCAAAAATGTGAATACGCGCAGCAGTGGCAAACACGAGCCTGCTGAAAATCTCTCACAGCCATGGTTTTCTATTGCAGACCAAACTTTTTTTATCAAACAAAGGTTCATGATATGGTGTTGCGCGCAGCTGCACCCGGAACCACGAAACTTGTAAGCAAATGTAGGAGAGGGAGAACATTCCGATCAAGCATATGTCCAGTATTCCTTTATTGTGGTGAGAACTCGACATTCGGAAAGCTAATGTTCTTAGATACAGTCGTGCAACATACAGGCTGAAGACGTTGTATTCTTCTGAAATCTTAGCGACCCCTTCCGGCCATCAAACCTTTTCCCCAAAAACTCAAACATCTTGCGACAGCCCTCCTTAGCAACGGTACCTCTGTGTTATTCAATAAAAAGTAGTTTCTGAGAGTTCCAATGCGACGTGTACAAAACTTATGCATTATGGTCCGAAATTTTTATGATTCCCCCTCCTCAATCTTTCATTTTTGGACAAAATTGTTATGATCCCCTCTCCACCTCTCGTTACAGAGACCCCAACCCGCTTGACTCCCAAGTCGCGTATATCAATTTCTTTTGCTGATCTTGAAACATGAGCTTTACCTAGTGCCGACGCCGAGAAACCTCGTTCAGTGGTTGGGCTCTGCTGTCTAATGACCTGAGCCAACGCTATGATCCTTCCTTTGGTGACCAAAAGTATGCAAAACATTTTGAGATATCTTTCACCAAATTTTTCTACATTTGAAATCGCGAATGTTCAAGATTCACCCTAACACATTCTACTTTCCTGAGCCAGACATTTTTTGCGACCTCCCATCTCCTGCTTACAATTTCGCAACGCCGCTTGACCCTGGAACGAACTGCACTGTAGTAAAATCGTAGTAAACGTAGCTATGTGACGTGACTTCTTCTCTGTCATGATGCAAGTTCTTTTTCAGTCACGAAAGAGTTGAAAAGTAGTGACGATAAAGGTAGCGGAAAAAATCACTGCAGCATTGACATGTTGAAAACAACTGCGTTTACATGAAAGAAGGTATCAGCCATATGTGTTTATTAAGGTGCACTCTAGATATAGCACATAGATATTGTGAGAAACAGAGCACAATTGAAGAATAGCTTAATCGACATCACAACTTGAGGTAAAACAGTCATACACAAAAAGAAAATCTCTATTTTATTGAGAGCGCAAACGGTGAGCTGCGTCAAACACTTGGCCTTGCTGGTGATGTAGGCGAGCAAGTTGATGCAGGCAACGGGGCGAGTATCCGTATTCGTTATCATTCCAGGAGATCAGCTTTAACTCATTATTATTGGGGAGATCATCTGAAAGACCTCCGTCAACTTTCGGGCTATATTGCAACAAACCGATCTTACATACAGAAACATAATTCATCTAGTTCCCCACTAATGATCCTATGATGCGTGCTCAAACATCACAATTAGGGGCACTCCAGCCAGTATGGATTATTGTGCTATTATCGGCGGGGCTTACGCGGAAAGAGAATCCGCAAACTTCAAACACGTTCTGGGGCGTACTTCGAAGCAGTCTTTCATGTCGTATGTGAATTTCTGGCAGAGGAAAATTCTCTCGCTCGGCAGCCATTACATCGAAACACGTCGGTAGGATTAGCTTTCGCCTCTCCTTCGAATACAAGCTCTGCTTTCTTTCAATTTCTGCACCTCACTTTTAATGTATCCGTGCTTACTTGAATAAATGGTCGTATAGCTCCTCTTCACTTCCAGACCGCAAAGGAAGCATTCGGCCATCTCTCTAAATAAGCAACATACTGGTCATTGAATAGTGTACCGAAGGAGTGAAGTTGCGATCGAATTCTCGTCTGAGCCTTAGACACTATATAAAGACCTCGACTGATGTGAAAATTGCATTGATGTTGAAACAGTGGATTCAAGAAATGGAACGGGGATTCAGATTAGAAATAATAAGAGAAACTTTTTTAAGTGAAGGGATACAAAGCAAGGAAAACACTGTAATAAAAAACGCTCTAAATACCTAAGAATACAAATGTAGATGATAAATACTCCCTCAGTTTCAAAAAACAAAACCACTCCCCGTGGCTGGATTCTCAGTCTGGGGCAAAAATACCACTTAGGTGTGACGCTGGCGCTCGATGATATCATAACGCGCTCCACGGCGAATGTGGTTACGGTAACACAGAATCCCGGCTGCTAAAAAACGTTTTGTTTGTGTGGTGAACAATAGTAATAAGTGCTGTCATTCTTGTGTTTGAATAGTGCAAACCACATTCGGTAGTGATCCAGCGCAAAGAGTAAAGGACGGGGTGGAAACGGCAAGATGGTCCCGCAACGAAGACCCTGCGCTGCATTGTCAGCATACGGTGGAAGACTTCTGTGGTTTGAGGATGGTAATCGTGTCATGAAGCCGGGACAAAATTACCAAATCATAGGCGGTATCTGGAACCTCCGTAATGTGATTATATTCGAATTTTTCCGTCTTCGCGCTCCCCTGTTTCACTAAGTTTTTAACGGGCAGCCCCCACTGAATTTTGATGTTTTGTCTTCTAAATTTCCGCGATCCCCAAACAATCTTCATGTCTGGGTTAAAAATTCTACAACCTGCCTAACCGTTTGCGTCGCGCCAGCGCCGCTTGACCGGGTTTCAGCTCGGTTGTGTGAATTATCAGTTGTGGTGAGGGGGTCGTGAAAAACCCAGCCCATAATCGGAATTTTGGGTGGGTATCGTAAGAATTCCAGGTTTGGAATGAAAAATCGATGAGATCGTGAAATGAAATTTTCTGAGTACTTTATTCACTAACTAGGGGGGGTCGTAGCATGAAGTTACCTGGATAATTTTAGTCGCTCGCGTCGCTTGTCGCCAATCCTGCGATGTCTGAAGACGACACCCACGTCTCCTCGGTCTGTGGAGCGGAGGCGCAAAATTCGCAGCGTAAGCCCCTATCTTGTCGGTGGTAGGGAGACGAGTAGGCTGATCATCGTTTAAGATGACCAGGTCGCACTCTTCTGCCCATTCTTCGACGTCATTTCCTCTAGCATCAGAACCAAGGGACGAGCAGAAGGTGTGGGCGTTAAAGTCGCCCGCGAAAACAACTGATGATGAGAGGGAACACCAGAGTTGTTTGGAGAAGAGGAATGGGTGATTGTAGGAGGAAGGGCACATGAGGTGGTAGGGAATATAGATGTTAAACAGAGGACGGGGATTTTTAATGAGATGTATTGAAAGGTACTTGAGAGTACCATCCGTGGGGGTGTTAGGTATGAGGTGGGAGGGGAGAGAAGATAAAACAAAGGTTGAAACTCCTCCGCCAAGAGCTGACCTTGGATCATGGAAGGCAGTGTAGCCTGGAATATTGGGTTGAGGACGGTTAGGTATCGGAGAGAGCTTGGTTTCTTGAACCATGATCCAGCCTGGATGGTAAGTACGTGCGAAGAGAGAGAGCTCATAAAGTTTGGCACGAAGACCGTTGGGATTGATTTGTACAATGGAAAGAGGGCGATTTGAGGAAGAGGAATCAGAGTTGGTAGGTGAGGAGCATAAAACACAGCGAAAAGCAGAGTTGTGATGTCTCACTGAACGGAGATCCGAACAGGAGAGATGCACCCACCTTTGGCATCCGAAGCACTGGACGCTTGTTTTCTCTCCATGTGACATCCTTGCCGCACATGGCGCATGGGTACTCTCCTGGAGCAGGTCCTGAGGATTCCTTTCCACGCCGGCGCCCTTAGCAGGAGAATCCGAAGGAGAGACGCGGCCGGCCAGCACCTCTCCCATGACAAAAACCCTCTTCGTGGAGGGTTCAACTCTAACAAAGCAATGAGAACTGTAGCTGTTGCGTTGGATCTCACCAAGGCATTTGATACGGTTAACCTTGGACTCCTGTCAAGCAACATACTGGAGTCGTCAATACCATCTTGGAAGAAGCGATGTATATCGGCCTTTATTAAAGGTCGGCGGGCAAGAGTCATGTTTCAGAACTATGTCTCCAACAGTATTCCTATGGCAGTCCCTTAGGGCGGGGTTCTAACGCCAGCCCTTTTCAGTCTGTACCTCGAAGATATGCTTGAACCTCCACAGGACATCAAGGTCGTCGCGTATGCTGATGACATAGCAGTCATGTGTCGAGATCGGGACTTACCAAGGACTGGCCGCTAATAAGATCAACGAGTACCTGATCACACGGAAGAGCCTCTTCGACCGCAAAATGCTAAGGATCTCTGCAGCCAAGTCGTCAGTGTCCGTTCTCTCGACGGACCCATCCGAACACAGCGCTCATCCGGATGTCGTGCGGGATGGAGACCGTTTGCCTACTGCTCGCTTTCCAAAGCTGTTCGGTCTTGTGCTCGATCCGTCACTCAAGTTTCATAAGAATACCGAGCAGAAGCAGGCAGTCGGTAAAGCTAAGCTCAACGTTCTCAGGGCTCTGGGCGGCGCTTCGTGGGGTAGCAGCAAGGAGACTATACTCACAACGTATAAGGCAATTCTTCAGCCCGCCCTGGAGTACGCCGCACCGATATGGCATCATCTCGTCTCAAAATTCTCCTGGACAAAGATGCAACGAGTACAAAATGCCGCTCTCCGCGTCGCCACGGGATGTGCAAGGAGTTCCCCAATTGAGCACCTGCATGCTGAGACCCGTCTATTACCAGTGAAGGAGCATTGTCAGTCAGCTCTAGGCCCAGCGATTCCGCATTAACATTATAAAGCAACCAAACCACCCGTCGCGGAGAGTGCTAAACCCCGTTAGAGAGAGAGCCAAATTATTGCCATTTGCCGATGCTCCATGCAAGGTTAACTTGCAAAGATGGCACGACTCACAGCAAGAACGACTCCGTCTTTTGCGCGAGGAGCACACCAAGTTCGTACGGTGTCATCTTGTGAAGGCGGCCATAAATTCTCTACTAGAAGTATCGCCACCAGTCTGCACAACCTAATCTCAACTCGGAAGAAGGGCTAGATGCACACTCGCATCATTGCGCTGTGGTCACTCTACAGTGCTAATGTCTTCTGTCAGCAAGATTGACAGCAGCAAATGTGATGTGTGCCCGGGCTGCGGTATAATCGGCCATGATACCGCACATTTATTCTTTTGTCCGGAGAGACCTACCATGCTGACCGCAATTGATCTATGGACGAATCCACTTTTGGTCGCCCAGTTCCTCCGCCTATGACAAAACCCTCTATGTGGCTGCAAAGAAGAAGAAGAAGATCGTGTCGGTTATATCTACTTCCGCTGTTGAGCGGCGCGGTATTACACAATATTGATCACGCGGCGCGGTACGATCGATACCATAGAAATTCACTCTGCCGCGCCACTCGGCGGTGGAACTATAAACGACGCTTAACAATCTTTTCGTATTTTTGCCGCACGGTAAAAGCCGCTCCTCGAATTACAATGAAAAATTTTGTTATCGTGTCTCCATTGTACATGAGAATATGGGGAGAATGTCCAGGTTGCTATTGGATCGCCTAAATCCCCATTCTTAGCTGGTCGCCTCGACCAACAATACTTCCGCGATCCTAAATCGCTAGACGAAGCGATTTGCAATCGCTCCGTCCAGCGACTTCAAACCGTTGAGCGACTTGAAATTGCTCGTGGGACGCGATTCCGCGTGAAATATGACGGAGATTTGCGTACAAGGCCGCGATATTGAGCGTGGAGTCTGCAGTTTGGCGCCGAATACCCTATGTCTCCACGAAAGATTACGACCTAGTCGCTTCGACTAGAAGAATCGCTTCTATAATGGAAGCGACGCGACTAGTCGAAGCGACCTAACAAAATCGAGCAGGTCGCCTCCACCAGCTATGAAATATCCCTATCGCTCGCCGATCCCGACTAAAACTGAAAACTGTTCCAACCCGTCGCGACTCAGTGCAAGATCTGTTGACGCGACGGGTTTTGTAACTGTTGGCAGTGCCGCGCGACCAGTCTGAAATCGCTCCGTGCCGCGACTTGAAATCGTTTCGTCCAGCGATTTCAAAACGCTCGGGCGAACGTAAATTCTCATGAAATAGACGGAAAATTGCGGACCAACTATGGGAATGACCTTCCAGATAAAAGAGTTTTGCACAGTTTTCAAACAAAAAAATGGTTCTTAAAGAGGTTGGGGTGGAATTTGCTTGAACAATAACATAAAACTAATGCTGAAGTTCCTAGTTGCTCGAAACCGGCTTGAAATGTAATTTTTCGGTGTCCTCATTACATTTTCTCATCTCTTTCATCGTAAATGTATGATAATCTATCAAAAAGGGGTCTTCCAAGCGAAAGAGGTTTGGTTGGCGTCAGAAACGTCCCAACAAAAAGAGAACAATAGGTAAGTAGATTGAGGAGAGTCTACAAAAGTGAACAATATTCTCTGAGAGTAATTTTTCTGGTGAACACTTCTTAACAGCGGAAACAAACCGTTGTGGCATTTTACGATGATGAGTATAGCATCTTTCGGAAAAAGCACTTCTATTCGTTTAGGGGCGAGATTTACGGGATTACTCTTGCTTAATGCTGTATTTCTATTTTATTGTTTTGCTTCTCCTTACAGCAAGACCTAACCGTCTGTCTAAGTCTTTAAGTGAAGGACGTCATCTTCTATTCTGATGGTAAGAGTTAGGTTTACATGCACATACGTTTAAACGGTTCTGCGTAATCAAGACTATTATTGGAACCACAGAAAGCTTTCTGTGTAGAACACCGCAACGGTTTGTTTTCGCTGTTAAGAAGTGTTCACCAAGAAAATTACTCTTCAGAGAATATTGTCTACTCTTTGTAGACTCTCTCAATCTACTTACCTATTGTTCTCTTTGTTGGGACGTTTCTGGACGCCAACCAAAACCTCTTTTCGCTTGGAAGACCCCTTCTTGATAGAATTGTTCACTTCTTTTTATTGATATTACGAAGTAATATCTTATGAAAAAATCTTCAATATTTTTCAAACAGCATTGATTGCTATAAATAATCAGTAAGCCAACAAACTCTGCTGCGCACGCTACGAATTAAGCTGCTACTCACTTTCCACGACGTCCTGATGACGTCATCAGGATGCCCTATGCACTTTACATGACACCCTGATGACGTCATCAGATGCCCTATGTACTTTACATGACACCCTGATGACGTCATCAGATGCCCTATGTACTCTCTTACATGACACCCTGATGACGTCATCGCAGATGCCCTATGTACTTTATTGATGACACCCTGATGACGTCAATCAGATGCCCTATGTACTTTACGATGACACCCTGATGACGTCATCAGATGCCCTATGTACTCTCAACATGACACCCTGATGACGTCATCAGATGCCCTATCTACTAACATGACACCCTGATGACGTCATTTCAGATGCCCTATGTACTTTACATGACACCCTGACACGCCATCAGATGCCCTATGTACTTTAGATGACACCCTGATGACGTCATCAGATGCCCTATGTACTTCTTACATGACATCCCTGATGACGTCATCAGATGCCCTATGTACTTTACATGACACCCTGATGACGCTCATCGTAGATGCCCTATGCGTACTTTACATGACACCCTGATGACGTGATCAGATGCCCTATGTACTTTATACGACATCCTGATGACGTCATCAGATGCCCTATGTACTTTACATGAGATCCTGATGACGTCATCTAATGCCCTATGTACTTTATGACACCCTGATGACGTCATCAGATGCCCTATGTACTTTACAGATGACACCCTGATGACGTCAATCAGATGCCCTATATACTTTACATGACACCCTGATGACGTCATCAGATGCCCTATGTACTTTGTTTACATGACACCCTGATGACGTCATCAGATGCTCTATGTACTTTCCATGAGCCCCTGATGACGTCATCAGATGCCCTATGTACTTTACATGACACCCTGATGACGTCATCAGATGCCCTATGTACTTTACATGACATTTCGATGACGCCATCAGATGCCCTATGTACTTTACATGACACCCTGATGACGTCATCAGATGCCCTATGTACTTTACATGACCCTGATGACGTCATCAGGTGCCCTATGTACTTTACATGACACCCTGATGACGTCATCAGATGCCCTATGTAATTTAGGCATGACATTCTGATGACGTCATCAGATGCCCTATGTACTTTACATGACACCCTGATGACGTCATCAGATGCCCTATGTTTTTTACATGACACCCTGATGACGTCATCAGATGCCCTATGTACTTTACATGACACCCTGATGACGTCATCAGATGCCCTATGTACTTTACATGACACCCTGATGACGTCATCAGATGCCCTATGTACTTTACATGACACCCTGATGACGTCATCAGATGCCCTGTGTACTTTACATGACACCCTGATGACGTCATCAGATGCCCTATGTACTTTACATGACACCCTGATGACGTCATCAGATGCCCTATGTACTTTACATGACACCCTGATGACGTCATCAGATGCCCTATGTACTTTACATGACATCCTGATGACGTCATCAGATGCCCTATGTACTTTACATGACACCCTGATGACGTCATCAGATGCCCTATGTACGTTACATGACACCCTGATGACGTCATCAGATGCCCTATGTACTTTACATGACACCCTAATGACGTCATCAGATGCCCTATGTACTTTACATGACACCCTGATGACGTCATCAGATGCCCTATGTACTTTACATGACACCCTGATGACGTCATCAGATGCCCTATGTACTTTACATGACATCCTGATGACGTCATCAGATGCCCTATGTACTTTACATGACACCCTGATGACGTCATCAGATGCCCTATGTACTTTACATGACACCCTGATGACGTCATCAGGTGCCCTATGTACTTTACATGACATCCTGATGACGTCATCAGATGCCCTATGTACTTTACATGACACCCTAATGACGTCATCAGACGCCCTATGTACTTTACATGACACCCTGATGACGTCATCAGATGCCCTATGTACTTTACATGACACCCTGATGACGTCATCAGATGCCCTATGTAATTTACATGACATCCTGATGACGTCATCAGATGCCCTATGTACTTTACATGGCATCCTGATGACGTCATCAGATGCCCTATGTACTTTACATGACACCCTGATGACGTCATCAGATGCCCTATGTACTTTACATGACACCCTGATGACGTCATCAGATGCCCTATGTACTTTACATGACACCCTGATGACGTCATCAGGAGCCCCATGTACCTTACATGACACCCTGATGACGTCATCAGATGCCCTATGTACTTTACATGACACCCTGATGACGTCATCAGATGCCCTATGTACTTTACATGACACCCTGATGACGTCATCAGATGCCCTATGTACTTTACATGACACCCTGATGACGTCATCAGATGCCCTATGTACTTTACATGACACCCTGATGACGTCATCAGATGCCCTATGTACTTTACATGACACCCTGATGACGTCATCAGATGCCCTATGTACTTTACATGACACCCTGATGACGTCATCAGATGCCCTATCTACTTTACATGACACCCTGATGACGTCATCAGATGCCCTATGTACTTTACATGACACCCTGATGACGTCATCAGATGCCCTATGTACTTTAGATGACACCCTGATGACGTCATCAGATGCCCTATGTACTTTACATGACATCCTGATGACGTCATCAGATGCCCTATGTACTTTACATGACACCCTGATGACGTCATCAGATGCCCTATGTACTTTACATGACACCCTGATGACGTCATCAGATGCCCTATGTACTTTACATGACATCCTGATGACGTCATCAGATGCCCTATGTACTTTACATGACACCCTGATGACGTCATCAGATGCCCTATGTACTTTACATGACACCCTGATGACGTCATCAGATGCCCTATGTACTTTACATGACACCCTGATGACGTCATCAGATGCCCTATGTACTTTACATGACACCCTGATGACGTCATCAGATGCCCTATGTACTTTACATGACACCCTGATGACGTCATCAGATGCCCTATGTACTTTACATGACACCCTGATGACGTCATCAGATGCCCTATGTACTTTACATGACACCCTGATGACGTCATCAGATGCCCTATGTACTTTACATGACATCCTGATGACGTCATCAGATGCCCTATGTACTTTACATGACAACCTGATGACGTCATCAGATGCCCTATGTAATTTACATGACATCCTGATGACGTCATCAGATGCCCTATGTACTTTACATGACATCCTGATGACGTCATCAGATGCCCTATGTACTTTACATGACATCCTGATGACGTCATCAGATGCCCTATGTACTTTACATGACACCCTGATGACGTCATCAGATGCCCTATGTACTTTACATGACACCCTGATGACGTCATCAGGTGCCCTATGTACTTTACATGACATCCTGATGACGTCATCAGATGCCCTATGTACTTTACATGACACCCTAATGACGTCATCAGATGCCCTATGTACTTTACATGACACCCTGATGACGTCATCAGATGCCCTATGTACTTTACATGACACCCTGATGACGTCATCAGATGCCCTATGTAATTTACATGACATCCTGATGACGTCATCAGATGCCCTATGTACTTTACATGACATCCTGATGACGTCATCAGATGCCCTATGTACTTTACATGACACCCTGATGACGTCATCAGATGCCCTATGTACTTTACATGACACCCTGATGACGTCATCAGATGCCCTATGTACTTTACATGACACCCTGATGACGTCATCAGATGCCCTATGTACTTTACATGACACCCTGATGACGTCATCAGATGCCCTATGTACTTTACATGACACCCTGATGACGTCATCAGATGCCCTATGTACTTTACATGACACCCTGATGACGTCATCAGATGCCCTATGTACTTTACATGACACCCTGATGACGTCATCAGATGCCCTATGTACTTTACATGACACCCTGATGACGTCATCAGATGCCCTATGTACTTTACATGACACCCTGATGACGTCATCAGATGCCCTATCTACTTTACATGACACCCTGATGACGTCATCAGATGCCCTATGTACTTTACATGACACCCTGATGACGTCATCAGATGCCCTATGTACTTTAGATGACACCCTGATGACGTCATCAGATGCCCTATGTACTTTAGATGACACCCTGATGACGTCATCAGATGCCCTATGTACTTTACATGACATCCTGATGACGTCATCAGATGCCCTATGTACTTTACATGACACCCTGATGACGTCATCAGATGCCCTATGTACTTTACATGACACCCTGATGACGTCATCAGATGCCCTATGTACTTTACATGACACCCTGATGACGTCATCAGATGCCCTATGTACTTTACATGACACCCTGATGACGTCATCAGATGCCCTATGTACTTTACATGACACCCTGATGACGTCATCAGATGCCCTATGGTAATTTTTACATGACACCCTGATGACGTCATCAGATGCCCTATGTACTTTACATGACATCCTGATGACGTCATCAGATGCCCTATGTACTTTACATGACACCCTGATGACGTCATCAGATGCCCTATGTACTTTACATGACACCCTGATGACGTCATCAGATGCCCTATGTACTTTACATGACACCCTGATGACGTCATCAGATGCCCTATGTACTTTACATGACACCCTGATGACGTCATCAGATGCCCTATGTACTTTACATGACACCCTGATGACGTCATCAGATGCCCTATGTACTTTACATGACACCCTGATGACGTCATCAGATGCCCTATGTACTTTACATGACACCCTGATGACGTCATCAGATGCCCTATGTACTTTACATGACACCCTGATGACGTCATCAGATGCCCTATGTACTTTACATGACACCCTGATGACGTCATCAGATGCCCTATGTACTTTACATGACACCCTGATGACGTCATCAGATGCCCTATGTAATTTACATGACATCCTGATGACGTCATCAGATGCCCTATGTACTTTACATGGCATCCTGATGACGTCATCAGATGCCCTATGTAAATACTTTACATGACACCCTCATGACGTCATCAGATGCCCTATGTACTTTACATGACACCCTGATGACGTCATCAGATGCCCTATGTACTTTACATGACACCCTGATGACGTCATCAGATGCCCTATGTACTTTACATGACACCCTGATGACGTCATCAGATGCCCTGTGTACTTTACATGACACCCTGATGACGTCATCAGATGCCCTATGTACTTTACATGACACCCTGATGACGTCATCAGATGCCCTATGTACTTTACATGACACCCTGATGACGTCATCAGATGCCCTATGTACTTTACATGACACCCTGATGACGTCATCAGATGCCCTATGTACTTTACGCATGACACCCTGATGACGTCATCAGATGCCCTATGTACTTTACATGACACCCTGATGACGTCATCAGATGCCCTATGTACTTTACATGACATCCTGATGACGTCATCAGATGCCCTATGTACTTTACATGACACCCTGATGACGTCATCAGATGCCCTATGTACGTTACATGACACCCTGATGACGTCATCAGATGCCCTATGTACGTTACATGACACCCTGATGACGTCATCAGATGCCCTATGTTTTTTACATGACACCCTGATGACGTCATCAGATGCCCTATGTACTTTACATGACATCCTGATGGCGTCATCAGATGCCCATGTACTTTACATGACACCCTGATGACGTCATCAGATGCCCAATGTACTTTACATGACATCCTGATGACGTCATCAGATGCCCTATGTACTTTACATGACACCCTGATGACGTCATCAGATGCCCTATGTACTTTACATGACACCCTGATGACGTCATCAGATGCCCTATGTACTTTACATGACATCCTGATGACGTCATCAGATGCCCTATGTATTTTACATGACATCCTGATGACGTCATCAGATGCCCTATGTACTTTACATGACATCCTGATGACGTCATCAGATGCCCTATGTACTTTACATGACACCCTGATGACGTCATCAGATGCCCTATGTA
The DNA here is from genome assembly GCA_029168955.1 of Aplectana chamaeleonis. Lineage (NCBI taxonomy): Eukaryota > Metazoa > Nematoda > Chromadorea > Rhabditida > Cosmocercidae > Aplectana > Aplectana chamaeleonis. Next base: position 15,396 of record JAPDOI010001831.1, read on the forward strand.
CTGATAGCCTGCGACCACTGGCAGTGGCTAGTGGCAGGAACGAGGAACGAGGGACGAGGAACAGGACACGAGGGACGCGTTACAAGAAAAAACGCGAATTTTAGCTAAGCTTCCGCCGATCTAACTTTGTTAATTTTCGATCGATTTGGCTCAAATTTTGTCAGCGGGTGTCTTCTATACTCTCTCACTTCTATCCAGAAGGAAATCTCTAGAAAATTTGTTTTACAGGTTTTATTAACTACTTTACCAAAATCTAAGTGATCACAAGTGCCAGGCAAAACCAAACCTCTCCAGCCGCTTCGCGGCTGGAGCGAATACTCGTTTTTCCCTTCTTGCATGCCGTATTTTATGCAAGTGAACTGTGGTGTCTGCATGTACGTAAGGTTGTGACGGATGATTGCGGACTAGTCGCTTCGACTAGATGAATCCCTTCCATCATGGAAGCGACGCGATTAGTCGAAGCGACCTAACAAAATCAAGCAGGTCGCTTCGACCAGCTATGAAGTACCCCAGTCGCTCGGCGATCGCGTCTGAAACTGCAAACTGTTCCAAACCGTCGCGACTCAGTGATCTGTTGGCGCGATGGGTTTTGTAACCGTTGGCAGTGCCGCGACTAGTCGAAGCGACCTGCTATGAATGAGCCTTTAACAAAACTACTGCCGATACGATGAAACGCAGGAAGTGTTGCTATGGCGGCAATAAAGATCGAGACCGTTTTCGCCGCAATCGTGGGTTCGGCCGCATGTTGCTGTATTGGTTCCAGTATCATGCCGAGACCTAATATCGAACCGGCCATTTTGCCGGCAATCTCATGTGCGACTAAATTAGCTGATCATCCTTATACTTAAAGCAGTTATGTCCCGATGTGTGTGTGTGTATGTGTGTGCATGTGTCCCGCATATCTTAGGAATGGCCGATCAAAACTTGTATGAAATGGTACCAACATTTAGGTGGGTGCGACATTTATCGATTACCAAAAATCAGCCCGAGTCACTCTCTTACGTGCCTCGGGGCAACTGAGTTTGTCCGTGGAGCGCACTTTTGGCCGTGGGTCATGATAACTTCTGCGAGTCGTCTAGCGATGCAAAAATGCAGGGCGTCATAAAAGGAGTGCAGGACCAAGTGAGGGTGTGCAAGAAGTCATAGAAAGTGTGCAGGACCCTAATCGGAGTGTGCAGGACGTCATAGAAAGTGCGCAGGCCCTAAGTAGGAATGTGCAGGACCCCAGCGGAAGTGTGCAGGACGTCATAGAAAGTGTGGAGGACCCCAGTGGGAGTGTGCAGGGCGTCATGGAAAGTGTGCAGGACCCCAGCGGAAGTGTGCAGGACGTCGTAGAAAGTGTGCAGGACCCCAGTGGGAGTATGCACGACGTCATAGAAAGTGTGCAGGACCCCGGTGGAAGTGTGCAGGACATCATAGAAAGTGTGCAGGACCCCGGTGGAAGTGCGCAGGACATCATAGAAAATGTGCAGATCCCCAGCGGGAGTGTGCAGGACGTCATAGAAATTGTGCAGGACCCCAGTGGGAGTGTGCAGGGCGTCATAGAAAATGCACAGGTCACGAGTGGGAGTGTGCAGGTCATCAAAAGTTAGCAGGACCGCAGTGGGAGTGTGCAGGACGTTACCAAGAGTGAAGAATTTGGAAAAAGGTTTTTTTAAATTTTTTAATGCTAAATCTTAACCTTTTGTGGAGAAGAAAACAGATTAGAAAACATGAATTTTGAGAAGCGTGCGACGCGTTTCGAGATTGACGCAGAACTCCTGAGACATTTTCTTGCCAGTTTTAGGAAACAAGCAGCAGGTCCACTTCGGGTGCGGGAAGGGTGGTACGCCGCGCGCGGCAAGGACATGCGACGCGTGTTGCGTCGCGGCGTACCACCTTCGATTCATCAATGAACCGTGGAGTCAACACAAACAAAATTACTGCATTACAGTTTAAGAATCGTCCTTGGTCGCTAGTACATCGAATCTCATTGTTAATATCCCAGAAATATGGCACTCTTAGTGATCTCTATTAGAACTTACCATTCTCACAGAAATCAGGCGCAAAAGAAGTCATTCTTAAGTTACCGATACACACTCGCTTCTATGAGCCTCATTCATGTTAACTTCTTTCAGAACCTATCTATGAGTGTTTCCAAACATCTCGCTGGAGGGAAATGACTCAATGAACGCTTGCGGGTACGCCGCGACGCGACACACAACGCAAGCTCTCCCAGCCGCGCGCGGCGTACCGCCTGGCCGCCGCCCGTCCACTTCCGCACCTTCTCTGTTCGCCACTCATTGCAACCGCTCAGTCATTTCGATTCCCTAACTTCCAAAAACCAGTTTTTTATATGTTGCAAGTCTGAGCTTATCAAAATCTGCACCACAAAAACATAAACAACCACCTACTAATTTCATTCATTGAGAACAAGGGCATGACGTTGGTGAACTAGGGAAACATCATATAGAATGAGAATGCGTTTGTCCTTATCATGATAGAGACGGTAAGGCGAGATTAATAGCTTGTGAACTCTACAAATTGGAAGAAAGGGCAGTGGGTAGCGACGTACTCTGCCAATTCGAGACTTGATGCTTCAGGGAAAGCGGCCTTTATCACGCTCTGTTATCATTAGGCATCAAATTCACCTTTAGCGCCGTCATGAAAGCTTATCCGCGCAAAGGGTGAATTTGCTGAGCGGTTGGATATCAGTCAGCGCAAAGCGTGAAAATACCGCCTGCGCTAACATGTTAATGCATATCAGTTGTTGAGCGGCTGGATACCACTCAGCGCAAAGGGTGAAATTACCGCCGTTGCTGGCATCTCAGAAATTTCTAAACAAATGAAAACATCCCAGCGAAAACATGATAAAACGAATAATCACGTCTCAATGTGTTTACTATGAGCACCGCCGGTATAAAAACAGCCTCATCCCACCAGAGTCCTCATTCGGCATTCTGCTGCCGGCCCTGAAAGGTGACTTCTGGTCACTCTCCGGAGGCCAGCATAATTTTATTGCTGGGAGGATACAGGGTATCCTCACGACGGGGACGAGTTACGCCGGGGTCCGCAGAGGGTGGCTCCTCACCGCAGACCTCGGTGAAGATTACGCTCATGTTGCGGACAAGGGGGCTTTCTTGCTGTGGACCTTCAAATTCGTGAAATTTTCGGGGTAATTCACCCATTTTTCGAGGTTAATTCACCTCATTTTCGGGGTAAATTGACCCTCTCTCGCTGCCAGTTCGCACCATTTTCACGGGAAATTCACCTCATTCTCACCTTCTCCTAGCGGCAAATTCACCCATACAGTGAATTTAGCGCGGCAAATTAAGACTTCATGCCGACTTGTACATGAGCATCAAGTCTCTTTGCTGCGGCATCAAGCCTCGAATTGGCAGAGTAAGGGAAGGAAGTGCACAAGGGGTTGTGAATTTTATGCCGGTAGCAACCGACGATTTACTGCTGGCTTCTTATGTTTTGCTTTTTGATCCCACATTGTGATACCCCCACGGCCTGCTGTAAATGTACGGCACCCTGCTCTGCTCAGGAGAGTCCATACCTACGTACAGCAACTTTCGGTTAGACGGAAGTCAGTCACCACCGTTCTAACTAACTAATCCGTCTCAGGTAGTTGGCTCACGCAAGTTTCTGTGAGCGAAAACTTCGCTAGGTCTCGCTAGTTTTTTCCTATTTGCGTAACGTTCCGAAGAGCTGTCTTCAATGGAATTCATGAAGCGACATTTGACGTGTCGGCAGAGGCGTAAATAGGGGGTAAGGCATCTTCCAAGTTTCTCACTACAAGCGTGGTGCACACGTGATGAGCGGTGGTCTTTGAAACTTTTCACCGCGTGTGACAAGCACGCCGCCCAACCAGCACCGCCATGGCGTTTTTAGCCCTGGCATAATTGCTCGACTACCAGTTTACGTCCTTTCCATCATAATTTTTCTCAGGTCTATCCCATTGTCCCACAACGCCGTTGGTGCAAATGCAAACAGAGTTACAAATGAGGCCCAACTTTAGTCCACAACGCTATGCGGTGTTGTCGAAGATTTCATAGTTGTTTCTCGCGCGGTGAAAAGGTTCTTGATCCAACTCTCGTCACGCGTGCCGCGCTCGTGATGAGTTTATTGAAAGATGCCGTATGTCTTCAAGAAGCCGAGTTTTTCTCTATAGCGTATCCAAAGCCGGCGTTGAACCTTCGTTAAACCTATAGCATAGACCGCTCATCTTGTGCCGGTCGAAGCAAGGCTTATCGAGCTTATCATGTTAAAATCTCCTTATCACTGTTATATTTTGCCATCACCGACCTCTCCGCTGCTTACTCCGCCCGGACTCATCCTTGCAGCCTAAGCTATAGCTATGGGCTAACCGCACCCTACAAGTCCATCGAGTTCACCAGGTGCAAAATCAGCCGTGGTATAGAACAAGTGGAAATTGGGCATTTAGTTACGTGCCTTATGAAACCTTAGGTTGTGGAAAACATTAAAGGCACAGGACACCCAAAAAATTAATTTTCAGATTTCATGCTTATCTTGGAGAGAGTCACACGCTGATCACAGCGGTTTCTCTGATATTGCCAAAACCCCCTTTGAAGAGAGGTATGGCTCTTCAAAGATGCCTAGATTTCGAAGGTGAACAATTGGTGGACGAGTTCTCTCAGGCCTGTATTTCTCTTCATTCGCAATCGTTGGGTGAGAGAAAGCCAGGATAAGGAGACAGTCCGGTAATGGACTGAAGAACGACGACTTGTTGGAATTCATCCATCCATCGAGCCGCTATCGAGTTCGAAAATCTGTTAGGGGGCCGGGCCTGTGGTGGTGAGCGAAGGGGTCGGGCCTGTGGTGGTCGCTTATATCTCGCTTATTTAAAGGAAATGAGATCTGACATCTGGCACGTGTTATACAGGAGGGGTCTTCTACACATTTACATGAAAATCTTAAATTTCATATCTGAGGGTGTACTGTGCCTTTAACGGGCCGGAATAGTCTATTTGGTCTCTTATTTAATATTTACTAATAGATGTGCCGAGACACATGTGAAGAAAAGCAAATGAAAACGAAAAAAATAACGACCTAAAAACAACAAATTTAAACACTAAAACGCAACCTAACTACCAATGAGGCTATAACGAAATTGGCTCCTGTTGTAGATACTGGCCGACCACAGTTTTGAAACCAGAGTACGTGGGAGGAATTAGCCATTTCTTGCTCAAGCTCAGATAATCCAGTCCAGCACGAATCGTGAAGAAATGCCGCCTAGACTGGGAACGAGGCCTAAGGAAGCTAAGTTTGTACTTTTGTCCTCTTCTATTGGAACGTATGAGGGTAAAAAACTCGGATATGTTCAATCCTACCGTACCATTCAACATTTTAAAAATCAAATACAAATCATTTCTCCTCCTCTTAACAGCAAGCGAGTTCAAATGCAACCTCTTATTCCTAATTTATCCCCTAGGAATTATGCTATACGAAAATCCCATTGCGCGTATGAAGACTTTCCTCGTAAAGCTACATTGAACCGCTTCTAGTTTTTGAATTAGCATTCGCTTATGCGGTGCATAAACATAGGTACTCCAACACAGATCGGACGTAAATCTTATATGCTTTGGTCAGTAGCTGCGGATCCATAGACCGTAAGGTCTTGAATAATAAAAAGAGCCTATGTTGCGCTTCAGCAGCAATGCGCCTACAGTGTTCATCAAAAAAGAGATTATTGTCGACTATGAATCCAAGATCCTTAAATTCTGCTAATCTCTCCGTCAACTCTGGAACGTTACTCGGTTTCATTAATTGCCTATTTTCTGTTGGTATATTAAAGTTTGCAGAGATGGATAAAGAAGGTGAATGTGCTGATTCCTCCAGCAGTCAGTCTGCAAATAGTGCTGATTCCTCTGACTCTAGTAGCTCTAAAAAGAGAAAGCTGTGTGAAAGCAATCCAGTCAACATTCCGTCTTCCTCCGATGCGCAGAGCGCTCCTCAACTCCCAGCATGGGTCGCAGGTAATACCGCTCGTTATTTCCTATGGGCCTTCGTAAATCTGGCCCTTAGATTCTGATCAGTAGTTCCGATAACCATCAAGATCCACTATGTTCTAGTCTGCGAATAACATGGATAGCCGATTTTTCACGTTTAGGAAGGGGATTTCATTTTTTAGAAACACCAGGTTCATCATATGAGAACGAATTTGGAGGGCAATGGGGTACTTCCGGACTATTCTTTAGATATGCATTTTCTACTTCGATATTGTATTGCTTCCAGGTGGGTCTCCAGCGAAATTTGTAGCTCCTGAAGAGTTGCTCAAGATGTCGGTTGCTATGGATAACCTTGCTTTGGTGCACGAAATTGCCATCGATCCCGAATTCTCAGTATCGGAAGTTCCGACGAATTCAATTGAAGCTGTGATCAAGTATGTTTCCTAAACAAATTATGGTTATGCTTCACAAAATCGTCCCATAGACTTCTTTCTTTTTTGATAGTTTGCAGAGAGAATATGCATCGCGCTTACTGGGATCTTCTCGCTGGTGACTTGGCGAAGGATCCGCCTGATTATAAGCACGCTTTCGATCGATTGATGGAAATAAAGCAGGTAGGCTGTCTATCGATAACCTCATTGGTTTTCTCTGTTTTGTCAAGGGGAACACGCTTCATTTCAGACGATTTTGGACGATATTCTATCATCGGCCCATGTTCGATTACGAGCCGAGGTGGAGTATGTCTTGGATGAAGGTATGGTTCCATTCGGTGTTCGAGAACGAGTATTCTGTTGTAGACCTAGTATGCTCGCTTTGAAGAAAGTGTGACCATGGCCCAAGTTTGCTTCCTCGCCGATAATCACAGAAAATTCTCGTGAAAATATCTGAGGCGAACGCGAAATTGTTTTCAAAAATCATCCTCTAGATCCTACGCGGCCTTCACCTTACAGGGCACTGCGAGGGGTGTGGAGTTGACCAATTAACATAGACCCCCCCCGACCACCTGAGGAGCGTGATTTGGTCATATTTTGGCGCTTTTCTCAGAGCCTCACACCACCCCCCCCCTTTGAAGCTTGGCTTCTGCTTTTGTAAAATTCAAAGAAGAGTAACATTTCATTGTGAAGTGGAAGGTGTAATCAAATTCTTGGCGTAATGGTCTACTGTATCTCCCGACGGAGCTCAGATACCCCTACATAATTGTTATTGTTGGGGTAACCACGAAAGTGGTAGATGCGGACCCCTCAGCAGCCTGCGCTGCGTCGTGTGCGCTTATGAGAAATGTGGTGATCGATCCGCGCAAGCGACAGGCGAGTATCACGAGCAATTTGAGCGAAAAAAAACGTAAAAGAATAATGAAGTTTGTGAAAAAAAAGAAATGAGAACTCAAAAACTCGTTGAGTTGTGTTTTTGGAGTACGGTTATTACGGTGCTGCGTGATTTGAGTACGCTAGTCTTACCATAATACGAAAATGTACGTGACGCAGTGGGAGCGCTGCTTCCCTGGACTCTTCGCTTTCCATCTCGTTCGGTACAGGGTATATCATCGAGTAATAATTGAAGTAATTGATTGTTTCTTTGCTCCAGGCTCTTTGCGCAACAAGATGGAACAAAATTGTATAGATGTGCGAGGAATAGGTCGATTTATCATAGACTTACTTGGAAGATTGTGTGCTCCCGAGAGGGACAGTATGGTGGAAAGGTTGCGTCAAGAGGAAGGAATTGTTCCAATGATAAAGTAAGACAACGAATTCATCTCGACGAGAAGTGCAGAGAGGAAATGCGATATATTCAGGGGCATCTTCGACCTCATGGACATCATGAAAAATGATCTCACGAATTATGTGCTTTCGAAGAATCGAGCAGCAGTAGAGGAGTATAGCGCGAAGTACGAGTATAAAGAGTTTTTGAAGCTGCTAGATAAATTCCCAGGTTGGCGGATTACGTTTTTACGGCATTAGTGTAAGATTAATCGATCATTGGGTTATAAAGTGGTTTCTCAGATGGTTCAATTCTGACGAAGGAGTGGTTGAAGATCGCCTATCATGAGGTTTACCCTTCTACATCTTCTGACAATTCACAGCCAGAACCGAAACGGGAAAGAGCTGCCGAGAATGCTAGAGATGATGAGGTTGTGAAAACCACCAGCAGAGGTTATCTGAGGTGAGTTCAATCCCCATTGATTTTTTAAGTCGGTGATTTCTGCGTCTCTTTGAAGGGAAGGGGCGCGGATTCTCCTAGGGTCCAGCGGGACGTGGCGACCGACATTAGCAGAGCTACGACTCCATCCCTTGGTCCCCAAAATTTTCGAAAAATTTCAAGGTTTTGGCGATTCCCCCCCACCTTCCTCGCGGGTGAAATTTTAGGGCAAAATCAATCACCAACTCCCTCAAATTTACAATTTTCACCTTTTGAACAAAGGTTGTTACGAATTACCGATTCCACCATCGATGCTTTCGGTCGTAACTCCGCTGGACCCCTTTTCTCTGTTTTGGCGGAAAACATCAATTCGACGAACGATCCCTCGATTATCGTAGGTGGCCATTCTTGGGACTAAAAAATTTTCGCCGCTACGATTGTTCTCCCCTTTCCGACCAATTCTGGACCTCATTGCTTATCGCTAATGGAGCAAGCGGAACACTTTGATACAATGTTTAGCCTTATAATCTATGTTTTCTATATTCCTATATTCGAAATTTGAAAAAACGTACTAATTCATAGTATGGTTTCCCTGTCAGCGTTAGTCTAGCGAATGGACCAGGCTCGGTCACTGCGGCTGGGCGTGTGCGACACCACCGGCCCTCGCACTTTCGATCGCGCGCTACGATCTGCCTCCGCAGCCCGTCCACTCACTTGACTAAATTCTAAGGAAACTATACTGTCCTTCTCGGAGCCAAATTCCGGTCCGCATCTGCGGACAACGGCTGTTGCATCATGCAATAGGATGATAATCGTGCTGGGACCTTTTGGTCCCTGCACGATTCACCTTTTTCCCAGTACGATTATCGTCGTGTCGCGTGATGCAACTCTCGCAGACCGCAACTGCGGACCGGAATGCAGCTTCGAGAACGGAAGTACCTAACACGGTTTCGAAAGGATCGTGTTGTGTGTGTGCAACGTCATAGTAGGTCTCGTAAGCCAAGAGAAGGTCAAGGAACGATTACACTGCAAGACTGATCTGTGCCTTATCCCCACATAACGAGGTTCATGAATTTCAGAGAGGTTTGAAAATGTCTGTGTGGGAAGAAATTGAATTAGGAAGCTATTTCAGCAATAGTTTTCTGCTCATATCCTCCTAAAGTTTGCGTCTTTCAGGATTATATTTGTTTGAACTTGTGATAGTTCAAATATTTAGTTTTCTTCGAATCAACTCGTCTTATTATTATTTTCCTTCATGTGAGGATAGTTAGGTCACGGTCGGGTACTGTAATACCGTCGCGAATGCTTGAAATCAAATATTATTTGGGCAGTTTCAGGTTGGTTGCAACTGAAAACCCGCATCCGTTCCCTGAAACTTTGCGGATAGATAAGGATCGCTTGGCAGCGTTGGCAGAAAAGTTTGTGCAAATGAGTGTTGTCACGAGCGCTGTTTTTGTGACGTGCAACCTCGCGGGAAAACAGGTGATTTGCTTGAATATCCGGAACATGGAAACCTGGATGTGGATTTTCTAGAAATTAGGGAATATTCGTTTTTATTAGAAATCAGAAACTTTCTAGCATTCTAAACCACAGGATTGAGTCGTACTATGTGCCATATAACTGTTCTCCAGGTTTCGGAAAGTGACAATTTCAAGAAGTCTTTGAAAGATCAACTTATCGTCATCACGAATGATGTAGATCAAAAGTAAGTTGTAAAGGCGAAATATTACATGATCCAGTTCACAAATCCCGCTAATGAAGCATATTTTCAGGAATTTTAGCGATAAATTGGAAGCTGTATGTGAACAGTGTGTCGCAGTTACTCGGAAATGTGCGGTCTTGTTAGGAATGGAGCTGTCTTCAGATCAAGAAAAGTCTATTCGTGACCAGGTCAAGGCGATAGGCGAAGAAAGCAACGCGATCAGAGCGCTAGTCCGTAAGTGGCCTACGTATCATTATGATTTTAGAAAAAAGAGGCCACCTGCTAATGCTGTGTCTTTCAGAGACGAGGATTTCCACTTTTGTGGAAGAAATTCTTCGATCGCCTTCTGAAGTTCCGCATCGACTCTTACCTGGACTCTCCGTTATACAGAGCGAGCTTTGCGCATTCACGGCCAGGTTTGTCGTTTACTGTTCATTGCAGTTCTGGCCGCTGCTTTCCGTGTAATTTTGGATGGGAAATTGAGTGCGGATCTGTTCGATCTCAGAAAGAAAAAAAAACAAAAAAATCAAAAAATGAGGTTATAAAAAAAGGGGTTGAAAGAAGAGCCCCATTCAGGGATCCTCCGAAGAAGAGGATGTCACAAGGGAACCACTATTCTTCTTCTTCTTCTGCAGCCTCAAAGTGGTTTTTGTCATAGGTTGAGGAACTGGTCGGCCTTCACAGAATTCGTCCAAAGGTCCATTGTGGTTAAGGAGGTAGGTCTCTTCGGGCACATGAACAAGTGCGCCGTGTCGTGTCCGGGAGCACCACAGTCCGGGCATGCTTCTGGTCGGCTGCTGTCGATCTTGTTGACGTAAGACATGAGCAGAATAGAGTGACCACAGCGCAGCGATGCAAGAGCACATCTGGCTCGTCTGCCGAGTTGAGACTTGGACTCGCAAACCCGAGGCGGCACTGCTCCCAAGATACGGTTCACAGGCGTCTTTGCTACATATCCTCCAACAAACTGGGTGTGCTCCTCACGCAGAAGACGAAGCCTTTCCATGTTGGAGTCGGCCCATCTCCGTACATCAACTTTACGAGGAGCATCTGCGAACGGCGTCCTAATCGACCTCTCTCTTATGGGCTTCATGATTCTCTTTGACGGATGATTCGGCTGCCTCAGAACATTAATATACATCTGTTGTGCCTGGAGTTCACAATGCTCCTTGACCGGCAATAGGCAGGCCTCCGCGTGAAGATGCTCCACCGGGGAGCTCCTTGCACAACCGGTAGCAATTCTAAGCGCAGCATTCTGTACACGCTGCAGCTTATTCCAGGAGCTGTCAGACACGAGGTGCTGCCACACTGGTGCCGCATATTCCAGAGCCGGCTGAAGTATTGCTCTGTAGGTTCTCAATATAGTCTCTCGGCTGCTTCCCCATGATGTTCCTCCGAGAGCTCTCAAGATATTAAGCCTAGCCTTGACGACTGTTTGTTTCTGTTCCGCGTTTTTTGTGGAACTTTAGTGAGGGATCAAGAATAAGGCCAAGCAGCTTGTGGAATTTTGCTGCTGGAAACAGGTCACCATCCCATTTGAAATCTGGATGGGCACTGTGTTCCTTGGTGTTCGTTGTGAACACTGAAACAGAGGATTTTGCGGCAGAGACTGTGAGCATCATATTATCGAGGAAGAGCTTCAACTCGACGAGATAGGCGCTGATCTTGTTAGCGGCTATCTGCAGGTCACGGTCCTGGCACATGATGGTGATGTCGTCGGCATACATAGCAATCTTTACATCATTGGGAGGCTCGGGAATGTCCTCAAGATACAGGCTGAATAGGGCAGGGGACGACACTCCGCCTTGCGCAACACCGGCTGCTATTGGAATGCTATCGGATACATGATTCTGGAACAGAACCTTAGCCCGGCGGCCTTTAGTGAACGCTGCAATCCATCGCTTCTGCCATGATGGTAGCGACGACTTGAGCAGTTTCTCAGACAGCAGTCCCAAGTTAACAGAGTCAAACGCTTTGCTCAGGTCGAGGGCGATCGCCACCGTTCTCAGGGGCTTTCTCATGTTGAACCCATCGACCGCAAAGCTCACGATCTCCAATAGAGCTGTAGTAGTAGAGTGAAGTTTCCTGAACCCATGCTGATGCTGCTGTCGCTCGTTTTGATCAGCCAGGTCCCTCACGATCAGCTTTTCAGCTAATTTAGCGACGGGCGATAACAGGCTTATTGGTCGAAAGCCCTTTGCCGTGCTTTGAGACTTGCCTGGCTTTGGCAACGGTATCACATTGGCTGTCTTCCAAGCTTGGGGTAGAGTGCAGGTCCGGAAAGAAGTGTTAATGATATCTGCAAGCATCGGTAGAAGTTCCGTGGGAAGCTTCTTCAGGATGGCTGGGGAGATGCCGTCAGGTCCGATAGCCTTCGAATTCCGCATTTCTTTGATAGCCTTCTCTACTTGTGTGAGAGTAAAGGCCTCAGATGCGTTCATGAGCGGCAACCGGCTCAGCTCTCTAACCGTGACTCTGTTTTGCACGCCTCGCTCGGTACGTGTGATGAAAAAATTCTTGCCGAGTGCGTAAGCAGCCGCTTTCCCTGATTTGGAGACGTTCTCCTTGAACTCAATAGCGGAGCTCATCGGGGGAGCGGACTTTCCGGAAATTTTCCTCAACACTTTCCACGTCGTAGTTCCGTCCGCCTTTAAATTCAGCTTTTCAGTGAACTTCTCCCAGCATTCCCTCTTGTTCTTATCCAGATCCTGCTTGATCTCATTATCCAGCACAACGATCTCCGGGTCTAGATGGTCTGCGGCTCTCTTCTCATCTCTGGTTCTTATCTTCTGCAGTATTTCCCTGCTGACATTTGGAAAAAAGGTCTTGACACGACCCTCAGGAATTGCTGCTTTCATGGCCTTGCGGACGGCACTTGTTAGATGGCCCTCTTTCTGATGAACATCACCATTCCATGGGTAGTCGACCGCATGGCGGAGTGCAACATCTCTGAACAGGGTCCAGTCTGCTGGGCCTAAATTAAGATAAGTACGATGACGAAAACCAGAGTAAGGGGCAAGAGAGTCAGAGAGATCAATATAGACAAAGACGGGAATGTGATCACTGGAGAGAGTCGTGGATGCGGACCACGTGCAAGCATTAGAGAGATTGGATGACACAAGAGAGATATCTGGGCTAGAAGGTCGGCCGTTGGCAGGGAGACGAGTGGGCTGGTCATCATTGAGGATAACCAGGTCACACTCCTCAGCCCATTCTTCGACATCTTCCCCTCTGGCGTCAGAATCAAGAGCGGAACAGAACGTGTGAGCATTGAAGTCACCCGCAAAGACAGCTGAAGGGGAGAGTGAGCAGTCGTACAAGTGCTTAAGGAGGGGAATAGGATTATAAGAGGGGGGACAAGATGATATAGGAGGAATATAGATGTTAAATAGAGATAAAGGGGTTATGAGGGGGAGGAGGACAGGAGTGGACTCGGGAGTACCGTCCTTAGGAGTATTAGGGATAATATGAGAAGGTAAGGCAGATTGCATGAAAGTAGACACTCCGCCCCCAAGAGCTGTCGTTGGCATGTGATAGGCGGTGTAGCCCGGAATGTTAGGTTGGGGATAAGTGGTAGATGGAGAGAGCTTGGTTTCTTGAACCATGATAACATCCGGGTGATGAGAACGTGCGAGTAGAGAGAATTCAGATAACTTGTTGCGAAGGCCGTTGAGATTAATGTGAACAATGGAGAGGGGGCGATTGGTAAATGAGGAATCAGAGTTGCTGGGGGCAGAGCATAGAACACAACGAAAGGATGAGTCATGATGCCTCACAGAACTGAGGCCCGAACAGGAGAAGTGCACCCACCTTTGGCATCCGAAGCACTGGACACTTGTTTTATGCCAGGTAACATCCTTGCTACAGGTGGCACATGGATACTTCTGCTCTGGACCTGGATTCCTCTCGACGCCGGCCCTCTGTAGTAAAATCCTCAGGAGAGCTGCGGCCGACCAGCACCTCTCCCATGACAAAAACCCTCTTCTCGGAGGGGTTGACGTCGGTTTGCACGGAGGCGATCTTCTTTCCTCCACACTGCCACGGCACGAACGTACGACATCTCGGCAGTAGGGAACCACTATAAGTCATAGTAACCATTCCAAATGAAATTTACTGTTCTAGAACCATTTTCGGACGAAAAGTTCGAATATGCCCATCTCAGCGGCCTAGACCCACTCTGAAAGAAGTTATAGGCGTTTTCTTCTGTTTCTTGTACCTATTTTATCCTGCAAAAAGCGCATTATTTTTTGCGAAAATTCGAAAACGGACCTCATAATCGTGTTCAGCGCCCAAAACTACCCCGTAGGCAAAGTTTGGGTGAAGGAACATTTTCCAAACTTTGCGCAGATTGCCAGCGTTTTGAACTTGTACGGATTCTCAGTTCAGTGTTTATATATGCCAATTAGAGGGCTCTCGAAGCGTTTTAGAGAAATATTCCAGACGTGACTTGAAATTCGCCCTGGGGGTTATTTCGTGTGCTGATCACGAACCTGAGGTTCTTTTGTCGTTTTTCCAAAGTTCCCGATTAAATTTGTTCAAAGATTCCCAACGGCAGAAAAAAATTGACGGCAAAATCAACTTTTGACGATTGCCGGAATGTGGCGACAGATGTGGCTCAGATTGTTTTTCTGGGGGTTATTTTGAGTGCTCGACGCGATTATGATGTCACTTTATCGATTTTCGACAGCTTACGGTAGATTTCGGTGGGTATACGGTAGTTTGGTCAAAGTCTCAGATTTGTCTCAAAGTTTCTACGTGGGGGTTAATTGGTGTGCTGAATACGAATTCGATGTCCATTTGTCGATTCCCGAATTATTAAAGTAGGTTTTGTCCCCTAAATGGCATGTTACCTACCGTAACCCACAGTAAGCCTTGAAATTCCGACAAGCGAGTTCCAGATTTGGGTACTGCACCCCAGATTACCCTCACATTCATGTTTTTAGCGAAATCCGGAACAAAAGTTGTAAACACTATAAATTCCATGGGGGCCCTTAGCTTGCCGCGAAGCTTTGAAAACGCTCATAACTTCTTTCAGAGTGGTTCTAGGCAGCTGCAATGGGCTTATTCGGATTTTTCGACCGAAAATCATTTTAGAAAAGTACATTTCATTTGGAATGGCTGCTATGACTTATAGTGATTCCATTGTCAGCCATTTGTATCGATTATGTCGTCTACACACCGAAACTTGAATCCAGGATCAGTGTGTGTGGTGGAAGATGGGCAACAACAGCCCCAAAAAGCTATGTTTGCAATGGTCGGTTACGGTGGTAGCTAAATGATCTATCGTAATGGTCTTCAAACCGAACGCAGAACTGGGGTTGGCATAGTGTGATAAACCATTCGAAAGAGCAGGTCTTACCCAATTCAAGCTTTTCCGGATTTCAGGGATTGCAAGGGGATTTCGATTTCTACTTTGATATCTACTCTATAGAAGACTAAAGTCATGAAGCTCGGAAAGAGTCGAGTGAATGGCCTCTATAGTGTTAACGGTAAGCAAATGAGCGAGGTCAACGAGATTATGGATCTTGGGTTTCTCATTAAAGACTATCTTAGTTTCGACGACCACTGCCACCAGGTTGCTTCCAAGGCGAGCGGAATGATGTATAGTGTATTTAGAGCACTCTCTACCACCGATCCAACCGTACTTGTTGAAGTCTATAAAACATGCATTAGGCCTATGCTGGAATACGGTGCTGTAATTTTCAACCCTTACAAAAGGGGCTCGGTCGAAGCACTGGAAAAGGTCCAGAATACTTTTACGCGTAGGCTGATTTTCAGAACCGGTTGGATTCATGCGGATCGGAACGTGACCCATGTGGCCAGAACAGCTAGGTTAGATCTAACCACTTTAGAGCACAGGAGACGAAGGTTTGATATGGTTTTGATGTATAAGATCGTTCATGGGTGTGCTGGTATCAAGGTTAGCCGGCTGTTAAACCTGAAGCCGTCAACCACTAGGGGGGAGAGGGGGGGGGGCGGCGGTGAAATTGGCGCTTGTTGGGGCTAGGCGTAATGTCAGACAGCACTTGTTTTTCAATAGAGCGGGTTCTTATTTCAACAAACTCTTACGGTTAGGTTTAGTAATTGAGACACTCACTACTTTCAAAAAGACGCTTGAGAGCTATCTGTTGTCTCAAGAGCGATCTTTATAGGGTCTCATACTTCGCTGGGTCGTACGTTTTGCAATTTTATTTATCATATAGTCTTGTTTCTTGCCATTCCTTGTTTAGGGTGGTGGTTTTTTTCCTTCCTTTTGTGTTGTTATCGTTCACACGGGTTCCCGTGTAATACATGAAATGAAATATTCAGTGAATTTTTCAATTACTGGTTGTCGTCAATCTCTGGATGGGGGAAGTCGTGACGCTGCTATGGTAGTTTTATCATAAAAGTCGAGTGGTTGATTTTGAGGAAACACAATTTTAGAAATAAAGAAACAGCCGCTGCGCTTCCTAGATAGCGATATAATAACCACAACGCGGCTTCCTAGAGATGAGATGCAAACCATATGTCACTATGTTTCTAAAAACTTTCTGCAACGAACCGAATCTGCCAAAGATAATAGGATATAGAAGCTTTCCGAATAGGAGAGCATAATGCCAGCATTGGCAGAAATTTTCGTAAAGTTAGATTCATGTTTCCCAACGAAACTGATGAGCATAGCTCTGGAGCTTACAGCCTAGTCAAACTGTGTAGGAACTCAAAACTTGAGCGTTGCGGGTAGGTCTATATGCGATAGTATAGTTGCTGTAATATTTCAATTTCAATTTATTAAATTGCGAACCCGTGTCCATAGAACAATAGCAAAAAAGCAAAAAATAAATAAAACAACTTAAAATCATTCAACCATAGCTACGAACCATCCCCAGACCTCAGGTAAACTTCGAGGGTTTTCCTGATTGTAGAGAATGACCCACTTACCAGTCCCATTCTAAGCAGCTTATTAAGCTCGGTACCGGCTCTTTCTACGAAGAAGTGCAAGCATTCCGCTTAGACAAGGAGGGCCAGCTTCTCAGGACCACCCCTGGTCGTAGACGCTCTCAGGTTGAATAGACGAGCTGCACGTATGTTTGCACCACCATGAATAATCTTATACAGCATTATCAAATCGAACTTCCTCCTCCTCTGAGCTCAAGTCATGAGCCCTACCTTCACATTTCTGCCTAAATGAACCAGACTTCTATCGTTACTAAAGCCTTTGGTTCTTATAAGTGCCATATCTCTAGGTAGCCGCGATGCAGCTATCTTCTCGCTATCATGGGAGCTGAGCGATTGTTTCCCACTTTCTATGATTGTTTTTTGAGCAAAGAAATCTCGGTTTCCATGATAAAGAAGTGATAGCTGCGTCGTGGCTTCCCACAGTCATTGTATGGCCCATATTTATTTCGTGATTCTTTTAGTCTCTTTTTAAATCGCTGAATCTTGCAGAAATTGAACTATTGAAGAAGTGACCGATAAATGTCAAATAAAAAGTTTTGCAGCACTTTTTGTTGACTATTACCTGTCACTGAAGGTGTCCTCTTTCAGACTGCTGCGAATATGTGTGCACAATAGAAGAACCTTTTTCGAGCTGTATAGGACCATGTTGAAGGATATCAAATTGAGCACTATTGCTGCGTAATATCTTGCCTTTGAGAACCAGTTTTTCTCATGGTCGCTTGTTTTTTCTTTGTTGTTGTATCACTGATGTGGGTTGGAATGTTGGTTATGCTTTTGGCATAAATTTATTGGTTCTGTGGTCTGTTTAGATCCCACTGGTTACGTCGCTCCAGACTGATACCGTAAATTCTGTAACTGATGGGGCTGTGTTAGTTTTATTTGGGTCGATAATGTGATTTAAGGATGTCTCATCCTCGTCATCCCAATGCCGTAGTGCTCACCCCGCCCACGCAGACCATATCTCCACTGATCCGATTCGGAAGGTATTGTTTTTCTTTCCTAATTCTGCATCGTCCTCATACAATATTCCTTATTAGGTATACGGCACTTGGCCTTGGGATTCTGTGGGGTGCCTACCGTCTTCGTCATATCCGTGAATATCATGCAGACATCCGTGAGTGGAATCATGAGAAGGCGGTTGCGAAGGCGGCTGAGGATGCGAAGACGAAGAAGTGGCTCGCCAAGGATGAGATGCGCTACCTCATGAAGGTGGGTACCCATCTGAGCCAGTCCAAACTCTAAGTGATCGATTTGGGGGAAATTGAGCGTAATCTGTTGATTTCAGGTTGTCGATCTGCCATTTGAGGAAGGAGTTACTCAGTTTGGTGTTGCTGACCTTTACCGGGAAGAGTAGAATTGATTGAATGTTTTGACATGTAGGATTATGTTCGAGAACTTGAGGTTTATAGATAAAATCTGTTCATTTAATTGTTTGTAATTATTGGCTACTCAGTAGCATTTGAAAATACAGGACGCGTTTAGATGTTTCGGAGCATATTATAGAACTAAATAGCAATTCATTTAAATATAGTCAGTCACAAGCTCCTTATTAGTTAAGAGAAGAGCTGTCGTATTGCTTTGAGTTTCAAGCGTTTTGATCTCCAGCCGACTTTCTATTTAGGTCTCTAGGTGTGTAACTTCTAGTGAGACTATAGTAGTATTTGCTCGTTGGGGCTGTGAAATCAGAAGTTTAAAGTTTAGAATGTTCGGTCCACCTTGTTTCCTAGTCTCATCGTATATTGGTATACTTCTGCACAGCGTGATAAGCGCTTGCGAATGAACCCTCTCAAGCCTAGTTTTGACGGCATCGCTGCTGTTTTTCATCGCAGCGATTTCACACCCGCTGCTGCAGCGATGTGGCAGCGGCAGCGAATCTGTTCATAGTGGTGCATAGCCTCACAGATGATCGAAGAAATTCAATAAATCAGTGAAATTAGTGGCTGATTGTTATCAATAACACGCTTCGACCTGTAAACACTGGCCTTGTCATGTGAAAGGGTCAACGTTCACTAAACGAAACGTGTCATTCGCTGGCGATCGCTCCATCGCTGCCATTTTGGCCGCGATGGAGCGATGGTCAGCGACCGTTGAGAATCGCTCTTCAAGCAGCGATGCAGTAAAACAGGATTTCGTCGCCGCGACCCAGCGATGCAGGACGTTTGCCACGAAGCGATCACAATTGGAGCGGCTTTCCATTACGCGCGATGAAAAAGGAACAGTTGTCCCTCGCATGGCCGCAGCGACCACCTGCAGTCAAAACTAGGCTTACAGGCCATAAAACGGCCAAAGTCTCGCCGTCGACTGCGTACCACACGCTGCGCGACCGCACGCGCGTCGGAAGCAGACGAGTTTTGGCCGCCGCGTGACGAGTTCCGGCCGCCGCGCGACGTTTCGGCCTCCGCGCAGCGGCCGAAACTCGTCGCGCGGCGGTTAAAACTCGACTGCTTCCGACGCGCGTGCGGTCGCGCAGCGCGTGGTACGCAGTCGACGGTGAGACTTTGGCCGTTTTATGGCCTGTAAGTATCCGACATCATCCCGATAGCAGCAGTTGTTCCTCAGGGTGGTTTTGTCTCCTGCCTTATTCAGCCTGTACCTTGAGGACATTCCCGAGCCTCCCAGTTATGTAAAGATTGTTATGAATGCCGATCACCATCATGAGCCAGGACCGTAACTAGTACAGGTAGCCGCGAACAAGATCAGCGCGTACCTCGTCGAGCTGAAGCTCTTCCTTGCTAGTGTGGTGCTCACAGTTTCTGCTGCACTCTTCTGTTTCAGTGTTCACAACAGACCCAAAGGAACAGTGCCCACCCAGATGTCAAATGGGGTGGTAACCGTATGCCAGTATCTTGGGAGCTCTTGGAGGAACATCACGGGGGGGCAGCTGCCGAGAGACTATATTGAGAACCTACAGAGCAATACTTTAGCCGGCTCTGGAATATGCGGCACCAGTGTGGCAGCACCTGGTGTCAGACAACTGGAATAAGCTGTAGCGTGCACAGATTCTGTACTACAGAACGCTGCGCTGAGAATTGCTACTTGCTGTGCAAGGAGCTTCCCGCTAGAACATCTACAGGGCCTGCATATTACCGGTCAAGGAGCACTGTGAACTCCAGACTCAGCATATGTACGGAATAGAGTGGCTGTAAGAGAGTTGTGAAGCCTCCCGCTCATGAGCACGGCGGAAGCGTTCCCTACTACACAATTTGAGAAGGGTATAAAGGATATGCATAACTCTTAAAGCTGTGGGCCCTCACGGAAAATGCTCTGCTGTTTTGAAGAAGTTACCAACTGAAATCCTTCTGCTCCTCACTGACTTGATTAACCCCTCGTTCAGTCCTTGCACTATCCCGCAGAGTTGGAAAACAGCTAACGTCGCGCCGCTGCCCAAGCCTGGAAAGTCCCAAGCTTCAGTCAAGGGATATCGCTCCATTAGTTTGCTATCCCCTTTTGCGAAAGTAGCCGAAGATCGTGAAGGATCTCTAAGAATACTATGAAAACCATGTGTGCCAGCACGGATTCAGAAGGCTGCACTCCACCACGACAGCTCTGCTGGAAATTACTAGCTTTGCCATTGGTGGGTTCAGTGCCAAGCAGGGTCAAGCCCACGGTGGTCCGCGGACCACCGTGGGACCAGGGGGTCGTTATTTTTTGGGAAAACATGAAAATTTTTTTTTTGGGGGGGGTCGTTATTTTTTTTGACCCATCTAAAATAAACTCTGTATCGCTGAGAAATCGAATCTTGAGCTAGAATTATTTGGGGCCATGATTTTTTACCATGAAATGGTAAATATTATCGATGGAACAAGAGCAGTTTCCAAATGAAAAATAGAGTAAATCATCAAGTGCGTACTAGCTCAACATTACCTCGACTACAACATTCGAAATAGACATTGCTTCGGCGTTTTCTAGCAAAATCCGATGGACGTGATGACTGTTTTATCGCTTCGGAACTCGTTGGGCCACGACTGCAAACTTTGTGCAGAACTGGCAATGGTAGCGTAGAAGGTTTCACACGATGGCATCGCATCCTGTAGAACACAGTACTTTTGAAGTGAGGCGATTGAGTTCGTAATCGAATCTAGGCGTACTGTGATCTGTATCTTGTTCGCGTCGTCTATATATTTGGGCCAACCTTTGCTGATGAACTTGGCGTTTGCAGGTTTATACATTTTGAAGTTTTCGACACTCGCTATTACACATTGTATCATCTCCAGCAGTATGTGAGGACTCAAAGGATAGGGAAAGTTCTCCTGCTTCCTGCGTTAGCCTCGTCTCCTGAGAATATATACTTTTGAATCTGATTGGCATAGCTGGAGAAGAACTCTGTGATGTGGGTGCTAACCAGAGCAACAGATGTTCCTCCGTTATACACTTTACTCAAGGCTCGATGGCTGAGAGCATCGATGTCAAAGGTAGTGTAATCGGTGTAACGATAAGCTTTGCTTTGGTCTCCTTGAAGGAGAATGACTCCTCATCTCGGTTTTTCTGGCTTCATGTTTCGGGACTCCGAAGTTGAGCTTTCCGACGTCGGTCCACTAAGACCCTTAAATGTCTTAGCGTTATAACACAGCAGATACTCAGATATTGGGCCTCCGAAAGAGGTGTAGTACTGATCGAGAAACACTTTGTTCCACGTTCGTATCTCAAGTTTAAGGGATTCTTCATTTTCAAAACGTAATTGTCTCTCAATAATCTTTCTGCAACATTTGCCATTTTGCGGTCGTTGTTTCCCATCATGTGGTCGAAATAGTGCCAGCGAGACACATATTATACTATGAGACCTTCTTCTTATTGTAGTTCCTCTGAAAATAATGTCAGCTGGAATAGTGTGGCTCACGTGGTAAATAACTGGAAACAGGGCTGTGCGTAACTGAATTTTGCAATTTCGTAAATCGTAAATCGTAATTTTTAAAATTCCTCGTAAATCGTAATTCGTAACTGATGATGGGTGATAAACCCACACATAGTCATAACCTCATTCGATGTAGAAACACCTCAGGACTTCAGTAATCAAATGTTTTCTTATCGAAGGAGGTTTGATGTTGTGTTTCAAGATGACGCTGTTTTGAACAGTACTTGAAGAAATTATCAGTGTACATTCGTGTGACAGGAACGACTTAATCAGACAAAAATAAAGCCAGCTTTGCCCTATGCCCTTAAAAGCAGTGTTCACGATAAATTTCACTTCCGATATCTCCACGGTATACGGAAGGTCTGGCGCCCTATTTAGCAAGGCATGCTTGAAAAGGACACGAAAGACGGGTTTTTGAGCCAAAATAGTTTACGTTGATTTTTTAGCGTGGAGGAATTGACCGCTAGACGGATGATACCTATCAGTGCAATGAAGCGATCAGCTGACTTATCAGCACTTCCTTCACTTGATCGTTCCTATAATCTGAGTCTTCATTTCTTCCTTTCGAGGGGCGGATCTGGGGCACGGGGCGTGTCTGGGGCACCAAAACGCTTGTTTGCAGCCGTTGTTGTGCCGCTCCTGGCTCGTTTTCTACCGTTATTTCGACACTGGGGGCCTAGGACCCTTCTCGCCTATCATTTTACTGTGAAAAGTCAACGAGGATGATCATTGTGAACACTGCCTCTAAATAAAAAGAGTCATCACTCAATGGAAGTCAGGGAGGGAGACACTGAGATAAAAAAAATGCGGTACGAGGGTTTAGGGCTATATCTTTCAAGGAAGGGCTACTTGTATAAGGTGGCCCCTCCAGAGGAAATATCCATTTGCAAAACCACTTTTCGATGCAGAAGTCGAGTTTGAACTCTATAATTGTTAAGCGGTATCCTGAAAGGCGTCATAAGTGTTCCTTTCCATAGTCATAGGGTTGCTGGGGTGGAGACAGCCGTACGAGAGATAAAGGTTGTTCAGCAATCCGAAATGCAAAAAAGTGTAGGCTCCCTCCAAATCTCTGATTTCAAAAAGGAATAATTTCTGAGCTTTGAATTCTCAATTTCAAAACATTCAGTACCCTTTTCGGAAAGGTACATAACGTCGGCATGGATCCTAATGAGACTTCGTGTTCACTATTGAAGGTTGGTGCAAACTCGTTGCCATATGCTATTACAGGGTGGTGGCCATCGTGTATCAACACCCCTGAGGAGGCGGGCGAAAAGGGGAGGAGCGAGGTTCCTGATTGGACGCAACAGCAGGGGGCCGGGGCTAGCCCGTGTTGCGTCCGATCATGAACCTCGCTCCTCCCCCGTTTCTCCCGCCTCCTCAGGGGTGTTGATACACGATGGCCACCACCCGCTATTACATAGGTGCACCGACTTTGCGCCAACCTCCAATGGGAAGCGCAAAGTCTAATTTGGATCCATGCCGGTTTTACATAACTAGGTGACTTCGCAGCTATATTTTTGGTGGAATGTTCCGAACCGTATTTTAAGATTACCACTTTTCCCCCAACGCTTAATCGCCTTTGAAGATAGACATCGATCAAAGTTATTTCGGGAAGCTCAAAACTGCGTCGAATGGTGTTTTCAGGCTCGAGAAATATTTCTCGATTTCTCAGCAGATTCCAATTTACGAGATACCAGTTTTTTTGTGGGTGACTTTTGACCAGCCGGAGATAGATGCGTGACGAAGGTTGTTTTCGAGATCTCCTTGGAATTCTGCAACAGAGTGCATATTGTCTTTCAATCTGTTTGCTCCATTAGCCAACCAGATCTTTAGAGCCCAGCCCCATATGAAATTCCTGTCCGCAGTTGCAGACAGTCGCTTCTGCAGACCGTAGCTGGGTGGTGGTCGTAATGTTTCCTCACAGCATAAGAGGCGGGAGGAAACAGGGGCGGAGCGAGGCGCGTGATTAGACGCTCGCCGTTTCTTATCCAATCACCCACCTTGCTCCTCCTCCACTTCTCTCGCCTCTTCTGGGGTGCGCCCGAAAAGGCACTCTCAAATGGGAGAGCCTGAGAGCTCAGGGCGCTCGCACCTTCTCGCGGACGAGTCCCTTTTACATTGCGATGCGTTCTTCATGGATATTCTTGGAATTATTGACTACCATTTCGTCTCTACTGCCGCCCAGATGATTACTATTTCTCTTATCCTGCCCGCGCCATGCACTCTAGGAACCCGCCCACATTATAGTGCCTACTTTCCCTTTCCCATTCCATGGAGATGAATAACTGTTGAGCTCGGCTCCACCGAACTGGGTAGTTAACGGATCAAAGCAAGGTTGGAACCCCATTACAAGTTTGAGCCGGCTGGTGTGAGAAGCGGAGCGTACGGTCGTATCGGAATCTCGTGATCAACAGTTATATTTCGCCATAGTCGACCCCTCTGCTGGTGACCGCGCCCGGCTGGAAGTTTTGGGGGAAGGTTTCAAAATTGAATTCGGAAAGAATTACCAAATTCCAGGAATGCAAAAATGTGTTAAGTTTGCTGTGCTCTAGGCAGCAAAATTCCATCCTCCGGCGGTTCTCCGCCCCCAGCCGCACCGAAAGGAATTGGAAACACCTCACAGTTTGGCTTATTCTCTCAATTTCCAGGCTACTGCTTTTGCTGTTCGAGCAAACTGGAGGAGCCCGGTCAACAAAAGCAGTGGCTCGGAAAGCAACAGCAGTTGCCCTGACAGCAAAAGAGTCCGAATCGCAGAATGGGAGAACGAACCGGAGCGTCAGGCGGCACAGGGCCGCGAATGGCCTGAGTTGTTACCTCAATCGCATTTTCGCGATCGATTTCTTACGATTTGTTACGATTCGTTACGATTTTGGGCCGAAAATTCGTAAATCGTAAATCGTAAAAAATTTGCAAAAAACACCCGTAATTCGTAAATCGTTAATCGTAATTCGTAATTACGCACACCCCTGACTGGAAACGTGCGCCCATCCACGCAGCAGCCACAGCTCTTGCTTTAATAATTTCAGTTGCATCTTCGTTCACCAAGGCTTTTAGGCTCCCCATCAGAACGGGTAGTTGCGTAGGATCATGCCGTCTATGAGCCCTGTCATCACAGATGCACCGTGGGCAGACGGGGCCATCACCCTCCTTATGGCAAACGCGATGGGCTTTTGGGAAAGACCATCCTGCATGTCTTCCCATAAACCCTTATCAATGAGAGAGTTCTTGATTGCGACAACGATGTCATCGGACTTTCGCTTTCTGTTTCTACTAAAGAGAAGTGGAAAGTTACGGGTGTGTAGGAGGGTGAGATAAACCTTATGAGAAACACAATCCATTTGCGATCGGTGTCGGTAATGCCGTAGGCCAGCGGAGAAAATAGGAGTTTGTTTCCCATTGAATATTTGAGCGAATCAAACTTTATGTGCTGTGCAAATTCTTGATCATACGCTTGGCATATGTGGGATCGTAATGCGATTGAAGGCAGCATACACGCTCGTAAACGTGATTGAGATAACTACGGAAACAGAATGGTATGGCCCAGATTACAACGCCTACGCATTTTGAAGTGTCAAAAACGATCCACAATGCCGCTACATGAGTTGGAAGTTGGCCCCGCCCTGTATTATCACGCCCCCTGTATTTGCCCTTTTCCTGCAACGCAAGGTTGCTGGGTCATATTCACCGTTGGTACTGTTGGAAGACTGCCTAACAAGTGAACCACACACGTCACTGACGGCGAAGATGACCGAGCAACCCTGCTTTGGAGCAAAAGAGCAAATACAGGGGACGTGAAAATACAGGGCGGGGCTAACTTCTAACTTATGTAGCGGTATTGTGGGTCCTTTTTGACACTTCAAAATGCGTAGGCGTTATGCTGTAAGCCTTACGGTTCGATTCACATTGTTATCCCAACCACGTTTACGAGCGTGTATGCTGCCTTTAAGCAGGTGCCGCATCAGACTTCATTGTCATCACAATAAAAGAAAATTGTTATGCGAACGATAGAGCTTCCTTGGCAGCGATACCACATACGAGGTAGGGTCGAAAGCTTGGTATGAAGTCATCGTCTGTGCTAAGATTTGCAGCATTCTGCGGTAAAACATGAGATTGACACGGTTTTCTGCCCGAACACCTCCTCACCCCTCTGAAAATTATCTGGAGTTTTCAGAATATTCTGCATTGCGAGCTCTATCTCGTCTTTCTCTGTTAGACCCTACAAAGTTGTCGCAAGCTTCAGCAATTGAGCTCTCATTGTCTGAATGTCCTCATACTGTTCCCACTTCCTTTTTTGCACCCTTTGCATAAGGTCTGCAAATATTTTCTGCATCAGGTCAAAGCTCTTCATCCGTATTCTGGGGCAGACCGTGACCGGAAATTCGGAGTCGGTAGCAAATCTAAAACTGCAGCTTAATGATCTAGAGCTTTGCTCTGTTTGGTTCACATAACACACCAAACCCTTGGGTGCTGAAGCTCTCAGGGGAGGAAAAATATTCCGAAAAATAACACACAAATGCCATTTCTCGCTCCGAAACTTTACGAAGATAGCACACAACATCCTCATCATCATTCAAAACCTTAGCACTCGAAGATTCCAAACAAGTTCAAAATTGTGCAAGCCGAAAAGTTTTGAAATGGCCGAATTTCAGTTTCAAAAAAAAACCGGAACGAGGGTACCAATGGACTGGAAATGTTCCAAAAATCATTTCTAGATAGGTGAAAAAAATAACTTTTTTTCAAAAACTGAACTTCACCTGCCCCCCTCCGGACATTCAAAAAATCGGCCTAAAAATCGGAAAAGGGTCGTTTAGATACATGATTCAGTGAAAGAGTGGAAACTGTAGACAGATGTTAAAAAATGTTAACGTCCGGAGATGAGCTCATGAAATCGATTTTGAGCCGAGTTATGGCCGGTCCAATGTGCGGTGGTCCCACGGTGGTCCGAAAGCCCCACCGGACCACCGTAGCCAAAAACGGAGGGCGAAGATTTTTTCGGTATATGAAGTGCTTTTAAGCTTTCCATCTGGCTGAAGTTTTTCAATATCGGCAGCGCATGTAACGCTATTCATCCCCATTGGAATGGTGAGGCCCCAAAAATTGAAAAAACCTCCAGCACGAAATGAGTCAGCAAAGTCTACCAATGTTTTCACCCTTCCTAGAGGGTCGCTTTTTAGCCGAAAAATGTCTCTCTCAGGGGGGGAGGTCGTTGTTCAGGACGACCCGGGCTACCGCTGTGCCTGACCGTGGTGTCAAGAAGCCACAGAGAACTGTGTCTGTTGCCTTAGATCTCACCAAGGCATTCGACACAGTAAACCATGAAGTTTTGTCAAGCAACTTACTGGAATCGTCAATACCGCCGTGTCAGAAACGCTGGATATCGGCTTTCATCAAGGGAAGAGTGGGCCAGAGTTATGTTCCAGAACCATGTCTCCAACAGTATCCCTATCGCAACTGGAGTCTAGCAGGGCGGTTTCCTATCGCCTGCCCTCTTTAGTATGTACCTCGAGGATATACCTGAGCCGCCACAGGATATCAAGGTTGTCGCGTACGCAGAAGACATTACTATTATGTTTCGAGATCAAAACATACAGGTGGCCGCCAACAAGATCAATGAGTACCTGATTACGCTAAAGAGCTTTTACGACGAGAAGATGCTAAAGATCTCTGCACCTAAGTCGTCAGTATCTGTTCTCACAACGGGCACTTCCGAGCACAGCGCTCATGCAGACGTAGAGTGAGATGGAGACAGTCTACCTGCTGCGCGATTTCTAAAACTGCTCGGTCTTGTGCTCGATCCGTCGCTCAAGTTTCATAAATTTACCGAACAGAAGCAAGCTGTCGTCAAAGCTAAGCTCAATGTTTTCAGGGCCCTGGGTAGTACCTCATGCTGAAGCAGCAAGGAAATTATACTCACTACTCAGGCAACAGCAGGCCCTAAGCCCACCTCGAATGCACCCGGAGCCGCGTCCATGTTGCGCTCAGGGTGAAAAATTTGGCAATTTACGGGCCACATATGTTGCGATCCAGGCCGCATACGTTGCGCTCCGGGTGCTACCGACGAGATTGATTCACGCGGCGCCCTGAGCGCAACTGTCGGCTGATGACGTCACAGTATATCATACAGCGTAGATGGTTGCGCCCCGGGCGCTTACTATAAGCCGATTTAAGCAACACAGTTGCAAAAATCGATACCTCGAAGTGGTTCAGACGCTCCGCTGATCGATTATCGCACCCATTTTAGCTAATCGATTTTTCAAGGAAGAATCCAACGATTTCCACACATTCACCGAATTACCCCACTCTACTGAATTTCCTTGGATTTATGTGACCCTTAATTGTCCCTTTTCTAAGCTAGTGCTGATTATGAAATACCTTTAAGCTTGATACACTTTCCCTGCTTAGAATTTTGATTCCGTCACAATTTCCCTCACAACTTCACCCATTAATCTTCTGATTTCACCTGATTTTCTCCAACTATTAGGTATATTTCCCTGAAATTTTTAGGTATTTTCCAGGAATTCCTGAAATTATTAGGCATTCATGACATCCGACCTTTCTCAGTCCTTCTAATGATCTCGTTGAACGATTCAAAGATAACAATGAAACGTATGCTTGACACATATTAATTGCAAACATTAAATGTAAGCATGTCACATATTTGTTTTAAACATCTTCAAGGCAACCGTGCAAATCATGTACCGGTATTATGAATAATGCGGAGCGAGATAGAGTCAGGGAGAAAGTGTGGGGAGAAGGAGACGCAGCGTACGGGAGCAGATGCACGCGATGAATGGCAATAAATTTCACTTGGAAACAGATGATAAGCTGAATATCGTATTTTAGAACACTCAAAATGCGTATTAAATCCAATTGCTTCTCCCGAATCAATTGTTTTTTTTCCGATTTCGGACTTTTCAATTTTTCGGAGTGGATGATTAAATTTAAATATCCGAGCGATTCGTTTCCCTCATTTTTTCCAAATTGTTGAATAAATCCGAAGTATTCCCTTCATGAAAATTTGCAAAGAGCGTTCGGAAAGTAATGTTAACGTTTCATTTTTTGAATACAGTCTTAATATTGCACGAATATGAAGAATATAGTGAATTCTAGGATGGTCGAATATTGAGCACAAATGAAGCAGAGGAAATCACTTACAAGCCCCACACGAGAAACAGCTAGAATCCCGCTCAAAAATCGCAGAAAGCCCGGATGCTCTTCCTTGTTTAAACTGATTCATCCTATTTCGAAATGCGCGCGTCAGTCAGCGCATGTGGCCCGGAGAGCAACCTGAACGCACTGCACGTTGCAATCACAACCGAAACGCACCGCAAGTTCAAATATCAACTGCTCTGCGTTTCGGTTGCGGTGGGCGGGGAGAGGCGGAGCCGGTTGCACCCGGGGCCTGCTATTGTCTGAGTACTATACTTGTTATCCGAAGATAATTTTTCGGATAATGGATCGATTCGGACAATGCCGATTTTGAATTTCCCGGATATTGGTTCGATTCAGATAATGCCATTTTTTCAATGATTCGGATACGGATATCCGGTCGGATAATTTCGGATAACTTCGGATACTTTCGGAACAATGTTGAGGCAGAACGGTGAAAAATAAACCAGGCACAAAAGGCAAGCCTTTGAAAACATCCATAATTGAGCAATCAGTAGCCCTTCATTGCATTCACAGCATGTTCACAAACAAAATTCAAACTTCGTATATGCATATTAATGAAAACATGAAAACAAATTTTCAATTACTCTATCGTCGTTGGCAGGCACAGTATTATCCCTACACAGGTTTTTCAGGAGAACTAGCAAGTAAAAAGTATGCAAAGCGTCTATACAAAAACACTTTTACACTGAATCACTTGTCACTTAGTCATCTAACTCGACCACGCCCATTTTTCGGCTCCGCAACGACTCTTCCGATTTTGGAAGGAGGAGGAAAATCCTGGCCTGATGTACTAAATGCAAGGCGTAACGGAAAATGGGTGTGGCCTAGTGCAATTTTATCCGATTTTCCCACAAATTATCCGATTTTATCCCAAATTTTACCCGAATTTTATACGATTTTATCCGAAATTTATCCGAATTTTATCCGAATTTTCGGCCCTCCAGATAATGGCTCGATTCAGATAATGCCGATTTTAAATTTCCCGGATATTGGTTCGATTCAGATAACACGTTTTTTCGAATTTTCGGATATCGGATTTTCCGAATCTCAGATATCCGGTCGGATATACGAAAAGGAGTGAATCGGATACTAAGTCTACTGAGTACGTATAAGGCGATTCTCCAGCCCGCACTGGAGTACGCAGCAGCGGTTTCGCAACGCCACGGTATACCTATGCTAGGAGTTCCCCAGTCGAGCACCTACATGCCGAAACACGTTTACTACCAGTTAAGGAGCACTGCCAGCTAGACTTATGACCGAATCGAATAATTATTCGAATAATATTCGAATATTCGAGTATTCGAATATTCGATTATTTCGGGACTTTCAATTTTGGGGTTTATTCGAATATTCGATTTATTCGGGAATTTAAAATTTGGATTTATTCGAATATTCGATTTACTCGAGGATTGAAATTTTGGATTTATTCGAATATTCGTTTTATTCGAGAATTGAATTTTTGGATTTATTCGAATATTCGATTTATTCGAAAATTTAAATTTTGGATTTATTCGAATATTCGATTTATGCGGAATTTCAATTTTGGATTTATTCGAATATTCGTTTTATTCGAGAATTTCAATTTTCGATTTATTCGAATATTCGATTTATTCGAGAATTTAAAATTTGGATTTATTCGAATATTCGATTTATTCGAAAATTCAAATTTCGGATTTATTCGATAAAATCCGGAAAAAAGTGCCTCACATTCGAATTAGACAAGACCTATTTCCTTTGAAACAGAAACCCTTCAAAGAATCTTTTCGCAAATTGAGCTATCCATTTTTGTAAGTAACATTTCCGCTGTTCGTTCTTGTGTGCAGGTCTCCCGTTGCGCGCTGTACACAAGCACCAA
Organism: Aplectana chamaeleonis; assembly: GCA_029168955.1. Taxonomy (NCBI): domain Eukaryota; kingdom Metazoa; phylum Nematoda; class Chromadorea; order Rhabditida; family Cosmocercidae; genus Aplectana; species Aplectana chamaeleonis. The sequence continues at coordinate 46,004 of JAPDOI010001831.1, forward strand.
CGCATATTGATTAGGGGCGGTGCTATCCGAAGTTGCCGCAACAGGCTGTACAGGTACTCAGAAAAATCAAAACAAGTTACTTGTAATATAACTGTAACTTACTTGAATGTCTCAAGTAACTTACATTTATATTACATGTAACATACATTTATGTTACATGCAACTTAAATTTATATTACATGTAAGTTACACTTATGTTACATGTAACTTACATTTATATTTTCATTATGAAGGCCATAACGTGACGCAGACGACACGCGACGCAGAGAGCGTGTTCCAGACCACAAGCTGCGCGAAAAAATGCTGTGCAGGGCCTCCCATGCTGGTGTGGGGCCAAGTACCTCACACTAGGGTAGTTGAACCAACATCAACGCCAGTCGTAAGCCTGACCCCGCGATTGCGTCGTACATTTCCCTTGGAAACATCTTCTTGGTCGATTTAAGTTACTTGCGACTTATATTATGCCGTTTGAGTTACATGGAACTTATCGGAGGCGCACTGCACCCAGTATCCTCTCAGAAATCGAAAACAAGTTACTTGTAACATATCTAAGCTGATGTAAGTTACCTGCGACTTATCTCAAGCCATTTAAGTTGGGGCCTCCTAAACAGGCAGCAGCGACCGTTTATCCCATCGTTTTTAGCAATGAATACGCAGGAAGTTGGCAAGTTGAAACTTGTTGAAACTCGCAGAGCATTTCTACTGGCAAAACAATGAGATGGAACACGTATGGATAAACAGTCACTGCTGCCTGTTTAGGTTTTCTCATTTAAGTTACATGCAACATATCGACAGGAAACCGCTGGCAATTCGCCTCCAATATGTTACATGTAACTTAAATGGCACAATAAAAGTCGCAAGTAACTTACATTGGCTTAGATATGTTACAAGTAACTTGTTTTCGGGTTTTTATGTTACAAGTAACTTGTTTTCGGGCTTTTATGTGACAAGTAACTTGTTTTCATTTTTCTGGGTAGCCGTCGCCCATTGGCGCTGGGCCGCCTCCGCGAAATCAATAGTGTGTTCTCCTGCTCCCATTATTTTAGGCCGTCGCCGCCGTAATGGTGGATAGAGGGTATCCACGAAAGTGTGGCTGCCCCCTGTCCCCCATTGTGGGAGCTAGTTAAGCCAATCTCCTCCGATTTTCAACCCCTCCGTCACTGGTCTCCTTTCTTTGAATTTCGTAATTGATTCTGTATACACATATACGAAACGCAAATATAAGAATTAAACATGAGAAGCGAAGACAAGTTATGCAACTCAAACTCACATTCTGCAGAAATTTCTCTCGCCGCGCTTTTCTCCTCTTCTTTTCGAATACTCTGCTATCTTGATGCTCATCACCTTTTCGAATAATTTGCTTTGGGGCAATATGTGTATCGTCGATCACTGGGCGAGAGATAGCCGCGACGCAGCGATCTAACGTGATATCACTTGATCGATGTTCATGACTATCATTACCTCCTCGCTTGCGTGCGTGCCACGTGTGTTCGTCGCGGCGATCTCTCAACCACCATCGGCATGGAATTCGCATTCAGCACCCCGAATTACCTCCGCATAGCAATTTTGAGTCAAATCCGATACTAACCAAACTACCGCATACCCACCGTAATCTACCGCAAGCTGTCAAAAAATCGATATACTGCATCAGATACGCGTTGATCACTACAAATAACCCTCAAAGAAACAATTTGAGCAACATCGTAGCGCTCCGGAAAACGTCAAAAGTCGCATTTTGCCATCAAATTTCCCTCCCGATGAGAAGCTTTGAACGAATTTAGTCGACAATCGACAAAGAAACCTCAGCTTCGTGATCAGCACCCCAAACAACCCCCCCCCCCCCCCACCACCACCTCCAGGGGAATTTAAGGTCAAATCTGGAGTGTTCTTCTTCAACGCTTTCTGAAGCCGTTGATGAACATTTAGGTTAACGCTCAACCGAAAATTGGTACATGTGGGAAATGGTATCACTTCGTGGAAGCTCTGGAAAAAGTGCTTTTGCCCACGCTTTGTCCAGGGGGTTGTTTTGTGCGCTGAACACGATTGACCGTTTTCAGCATCTCGAAAGATCAGTATGCGTTTTTGGATGGTACAATAGGTATGCGAAACGGAAGAATGCCTATTACCGATTTTTTTCAGAGTGACTAGGCAGCTGTGAAGGGCATATTCGGGCCATACGTTCAAAGTGGTTCTAGAAAAGTACAGTTTATGTGGGACTGCCAATTTGGCTATTAGTAGTTTCCTTGTTAGTGTTCTCCGTCTTGAAGGTAGTTCACGATAAAAACAGTCTCCTAGTTTCTTCGGAAGTCGAAGTTCCGGGGTGATATTGACCTTGATTTCGAAATGTCGAATATTCTTCGAATATTCGAATAGGATTCGAATGTTCGAATAGTTGGTCGACTTTTCGAATATATTCATTCATTCGGAAATCTCGAAAAGGTTTTATTCGAATGTATTCATTTATTCGGGATTTTTTAAGAGGCATTATTCGAATGTATTCATTTATTCGGGAGTTTTGAAAACGCCTTATTCGAATATATTCATTTATTCGGGATTTTTTAAAAGGCATTATTCGAATGTATTCATTTATTCGGTATTTTTTAAAAGGCACTATTCGAATGTATTCATTTATTCGGAATTTTTGAAATGGCCGTATTCGAATTATTCATTCATTCGAAAACTCGGGTCGAATGCCCATGTATACTGCCAGCTGCAAACCCAACAATTCCGTATCAACGTTATAAAACAACCAAACCATCCGTCATGGAGAGTGCATAAAGGCACAGCACACCCTCTGATATGAATTTTGAGATTTTCCTGTAATTGTGTAGAAGACCCTTCTTGTATAACACGCGCCAAATGCGAAATCTCAGTTCCTCCAAATAAGCTAGGTATAAGCGACCACCACGGGCCCAACCCCCTCCACCAACCACCACAGGCCCGCCCCCTTCCTGATTTTCGATCTCAATAGCGGCTAGATGGGTGGATGATTTTCAACCGAGTCGTCATTCTTCACTCCCTTTCCGATCTATCTTCTCATCCTGTTTCGCTCTCGTGCCGCGACTGCGAATCAAGAGAAATACAAGCTTGAGACAACTCGTCCACCAAACTTTTGCTCTCAAAATACGGGCACTTTCAAGTGCCATATCTTCGTTCGTAGGGGGTCTTGGATGATTTCAGAAGTACCATAATGATCAGAGTGTGACCCTCTCCAAGATAAGGATAAAACCTAAAAAATAATTCCCTGGGTGTCCTGTGCCTTTTACCCCTTTAGAGAGAGAGAGCCAAAAGAAAGCCATTTGCCGATGCTCCAAGCAAGGTAACTTGCAAAGATGGCACGACTCACACCAAGAACGACTCCGTCTTCTGCGTGAGGAGCACACCAAGTTCGTACGGTGTAATCTCGAGAGGGCGGCCGTAAATTCTTAACTACGAAAAGTACCGCCACCAGTATGCATATCCGAGTCTCAATTCGGAAGAAAGGCTAGATGCACACTTGCTAAGTTCGTTAGTTTGCCACGCGGGACTTTTTTCTTGGAGAGTGGACCTCAAACTTGGGTAATTAAACATTTATATAAATAACTTGAAAAAACCATAACGAGAAAAATGCGGAACAAAATAACATAATAATTACAAACAGTAAGAACCTAAACTAAGTAGATCGTGCACCTACTACAATACCTTGTGCTCCTCGAACTTCTAATCAGCGAAGTCGTTCACGTGCAAAGAAGTCGGCTCGTGCACCTAAAGTTACAAGTTAAATAAATGAGAATGCAGCGTGCAGAGAGTTGAAGAAAGCCACCTCCTGATAGCGGCGATAGCAGCGGAATGTTGTAGCGAAGAGGCTGAGCCATCGCCGCTCAGAAGATGTGAAGACCGATAAAGAATCGCAAGAAATATTCAACATCTTACTGTATTATCGGAATGCGTGAACTTTAATCAGCATACTCCCGGCGAGGCCAAATCAATCCGTGGACGTGCCTGGTTCGTTGCAATTCCTGTATGGTTTCAGCTCGTTCCTTATCTGGTTAATCCTTGCCATGACTGCGGACTTCCTTTCTTTCATCCTAGCGCGATGCTCTGGCTTCATACATACACTGGGATGGTGTGGTGAATACGTGCCATCGGGCGTTCTACATCCCTTACAGTAGAAGCAGACCATGATCCTAGCACAGCTGAGTTCGTAGTGCCTTTCCAAACAATTCTCGCATCTTCTTCCCTCTCTAAGCTTCTGAAGTCGGTCCGCCACATTAGATATCTTCGTGCAAGCATCCGAGTAATGGTTTCCGGTACTTTTGCAATACACACAGGACATGTAGAATTCGTTCGACTTCATTTGACTGGAACCGAAGAATCGTCTTTTTACCCACTTGCGCTCGAGGAAATCGTTGATCCCGTGCAATTCGTCCTCACATTCCGCTAGTGCCCTTTCCAAATCTTCCTTCTCCCAAGCCTCATCTCTGTCTCGTGCTTTGCGCTTTCTTGAGTACTCATTTGGCGCGGTGTCGCTGTCGTTATCATTACTCTCATCCTGCTTTGTCAACCGCTGTTCGAACAGAGTTTGAAGTGCCACCATAATTGCTTCGTGCTTCTCAGTCATACTATCAAGAATCTGCTTCGTCGTCCTCTCTTGCGTTCTCTCCAACGATTCGATGCTATATATCATAGCCGATGTTTTGCTTAGAACCTCGTCCTTTGGTTCTTCGAGGGCTGCCCTCATCTCCAGCATCCTATTTTCCTCTGCGAGACACATTCTTTTAGAATCTTTCTTCGCCTGTGCCACATCTTCCTCTTCTTCTTTCAGCGAGGCCTCAAAATTCTTCTCTTGAGCTCTCAGCATATCGCAGACAGTTCGTTTCTCAAAACTTCGGCGCACTTCCATCTGGCGGGGGTAATCCACGTCGCCGGGTTCTGTTGTACAGTCTGTTCGTTGAGCGAGTGCAGGTAGGCTAATCTTGATAGTTCCTCCACTTCGTCAGCTGCTACCAGGATTTCATACCATTCGTGCGCAAGAAGGAATCCTCGACGTGCATCAAGAAGGTCCTTTTTTCGTTCTTTATGGGCCTCGTGCAATAGCTTCAGCTTCAGGTAGAACTGAAGGCCTCCGCCTCTCTCCTTGAAGAACTCCAGTCTGTCTCTCATAACAGCTCCATATTCACGACGTGCCTGACGAATATCGAAAACTGCTTCATGACACTTGTCGCCGAAGACTTTGAGTTGCTCTTTGACTACTGCTTCAGAGGGGCGCACAGGTGTCAACGATACCAGTTTAATCTTTTTCGTGAGCTCGCGTTGTAGTCGCTTCTCAAGTTCGCTCGCCAGCGGCATCCTGGAAAGGCAGGAATATGTGCACTTTATGTTGATTATTGTAGATTGAGCAGTGGATAGTTTGATAGAATGCGTAGTTGTCAGGTGCCGTGCATTTTCGAAGGACTGTAAGCTAGAGCACCTTCTCGGTGCTCTTTCTTGAAGGAGGTCGTAGATTCGACATCAACCACAGTAAAGCACGTATTAGTCGCACAGTGAAGCGATAGAGCATTAGAAGTATGCGAAAGGGTAATTTGAGGAGCAATTTTGCCATGCTGATCAGAAAAGCGTTCGCAGTGCGCAGATACGTAAGGAAAAGTCCGGCTGTTATTGTGATGAGAACAAGCAGCACTGTTCCAGCCCATTGGAAATAAACATCGAGAATATGACCAAAGTCAGGTAGGTTGATTTCCGAAACTACTTGACTTTCTCCGTTGATTACTCGCCGAATCGCCATATCCATGCTTCCCGTGTAGCGTAGAATTCCAGTGATTTTGAACCTGCTTCGTGCTTGTCCACATTGCACAGAGCATTCGCTGTGGAAACGTGCCCTTTCTGCAAAGAAGCGCAGTTTTGATTTAGATCCTTGCATTGTGCAGGGCACGGAGAATCCGAAATTATCACATCGAATTTCAGCCATTTCGTGTGGAGTAGATGATGTGCATGTGATAATTGCCTGTGCCCCCTTTGCGCATCTGTAGCATCCCTTCCCTTCAGCATTTTCTACCGTGCAAACTGCTTGAGAAATGAGTGCACTGGTTGTGAAGATTCCGTGAATTCTCAGGATGAATTCTGCGGTCGGAAGTTGCGGGATTCTTGCGAAGGTCTGGTTGGTCGCCGCTTTGAGTTCCACATTGGGCCTCAGATTCGGCAATCGATGCTTGGCGTTTATGAGGTGAGATCGCAAGTCCACGTCTTTGCAGTTACAGAGCATCTTCACTTCCGCCGGTGTACACATACAATCTTCGTCGATTTCGCATGTTAGGTTACGAGCGTTATCACTAGTTTTGCAAAGTAGTGGAGGCGAAAAGCCTGGTGGGGCAAGTGCCGTGTTCGTTCCATCCGTCATGAAAGTACTGTCCAAGATTGGAGTTGGTGGTATTCCAAGTGACGAGAGTGTTAGAGTGAACCACTGAAGTTCTTTAGGCTGGTTTGGAAAGACTGTAGTATAGAATTGCCGTTGTGGTATATTAGAACCTGCCAGCGATATCTGGAGTCTCACATTTCCCTTCCATCTTGTGCACTTGTAAAACTCATAGATGTTCTCGTCTTTCGGGATCAAGAATATCCGGTAGAATAAGCATCCTGAACTAGGATAGAAACAGTCGCAGCCGGGGCCTCCGCAGCTCTCTACACAACCGGTTATCCCTGGATACTGATTGGCTGGCTCTAATTCTGCGACTAGTGATGTCCTGTTGACTGAAGCGCATTTATCACCTGTGCAAGAACCAGCATAAGGACATCGTTCGCTGTCGAGAAGACCATAAGTCGTGCTTCGGGTGTAGATAATTGTCTCCCTTTCACAAACTAGTTGGAGTTCTCTCCACAAGATTCGTATTTCTGTAACCGTGGATTCATTCGCAGTAAGGCGAAGACAGGCTTCTCTCTTGAATTGGTCGATGTGTACGATTTCTGTGGTGTCCACCGAGCATTTAGCGCCGGTATTGTAGAGTCTACACGTCTTGGTGCTCTGATGAAAGATATCTACTTCTTGACATGCGTTCGTCCATAAGTTGAAAATCATCGCTGTTATAGTTATTTCCGACCATAGCCGACGTCTTCTTCGTCCACGAAACTGAGCCAAGATGTGCATCACAATTCGTAATAGTGCTTGCGTGCAAGTAGTAACAATTGTTCTAGTCACCACTTGCCCAATCTTTCCCATGCACTTCAATAGCTGAAGTATCGGATTCCCGAGAACGACCGGTACTGCGAAAATCACGTAGCACAGCAACAGAAGTAAGTAGACTACAATTGCGAGTCCAACTATTGCTGTCTTTGGCCAACATTCTGGATTCGCGATATTCACAACGCAGATAGTGCAGTCAATGCTCTTGCAAAATGGTGTCGCTCTGCGTATTGCTTCGAGTATGATGATTTCCTCATTTTTTGTCGTTTTCCACTTCACGGAGTAGTCATGGAACGTCACTTGAGGTGGAAATTTGATGACTTCAGTTGAACGCGGAGTAGGAAATGATATACAATAGCTTTCGGCGCAGATGTCGTATGGACTAGCTGGGACTTGTGTTACGGTTACTCCTCCCTCAATACAGCGAAGGTTTTGAGTTTCGTTGACGGTAGGTCCCGCAAGAGCTGCAGGGAAGAGTACGCAGAGAATAACGGACAGCCAAGGTACTGTCCGGATTACGTTGATTGTCGGTAATGAGGAACTGGATGTAGGAAAGTCCTCATCTTCAGTGTAGCAAACTGTTTTTCTTTTGCGTGAATTGTATCTCGCGTCTTGTGTAGGAGGCGCTTCTTGCGATGGCGTTTGAAGTATATGTTCGGGATCGGGCGATTGTACTGTTCTATCAGTGCCGTCTATCTCTAGAGGTATTACGCGGTTCACAGGACGTCTCACTCGATGTTTGTTGGGCAATTCCACGATGACTTCCCTCACTGTGCCCGATTGGTTAGGATTAAGTTCAGCAATACGTCCGATTTTCCACATATTTCGTGGTTGAACTGCTTCCCACAGGAGAACTACCATCCCTTCTTCCGGTTTGATCTTTGTTCCACGGCTCGAATTCATATGTAGTTTATGATGTTCCCTGAGACTTGTCAGATATTGCGTGCTCCAAATTTTCCAGAAGTTCTCTGTCAAGTCTACTGATGATCTCAATGCTTCTTCGGTTTGCAGCTTAGTTGCTAGCCTTTGTGCCTCTTCAGGTGTGTGATAGGTAGGATCGTTTTTGTCCGATTCAGTCATTAACAAAGGGTAGTCCAGGAGAATGTCCTTTTGTATGAAATCTATCGGGCGTAGAAGCGGCTGTTGCTCCCATCGTTCTTCTTGATGAGTTAGAGGTCGTGAATTGAGTACGGCTTCGATTTCTACCAGCGTAGTTCGCAGCGCATCAAAGGGTATCGTCCGTTTTCCGAGAGTTTTGTACAGTGCGAGTTTTGTTGATCGGATCAGTCTCTCATAGAAACCACCCTGCCACGGTGCATATAGAGTGATATGGATCCATTCGATTTCTCGTTGTGCAATAGCTCTTCCAATTTCCTTATCCAGTGATATCTGCGTCATCGCATCCAGTAGGATTTGTTCGCCTAACGTGAACGTGGGCGCATTGTCGCACGTTATAGATTTTGGAATTCCTCTACGTTCAAAAAACCGACGAAGCGCGTTGAGAAATTTTTCAGTTGTCATGTCTTCCACGAGTTCAAGATGAATCAGTCTAGGAGGCGCACACGTGAATATGCATCCGTACGCTTTGGAGTTGATATTCCTTTCTGCTGTGTGGATTGCTAATGGACCAAAATAGTCTAATCCAATATGCTCGAATGGTCGTGATTTTTGCACTCGTCGTCCAGGTAAATCCTCCATTTCGGGATAATGGAATGACAGATTGTTGAATCTCTGGCATGGCACGCATTTCCTTATTATGGTGCTCACTTGTTGTCGCAGCTTCGGAATCCAATACCTTTCCCTGATTGTCGACATTGTATGAGCGACTCCACGATGGTACTGATTGTGCGCTTCCATAATCAGAAGCTGGGCCAGAGTAGTTTTGGGTGCTACATATATTGGAGTAATCGCAGTTGGCAAAATGTTGGCTTTCGAAAGTCTGCCATAACATCTCAGGATCCCGTCATCATCCTGTCTTATGTTGAGATCCTTTTGCGATTTAATATAGTGCTCATTAACCATCGTAATCTGGTGATCGCGTATAAGGCAATGCTTCGCTGCCTTCAGTTCAGGTCCTGTCAGCTCGTGACTCGTGCTTGCAACACTTAGAGCTGGTATCTTTCGAGAAACTTCGGCCTTCCGATGAGGTGGGAAATGCAGCAGGAGCCTCCATATGAATCTGCTAACGTAAACGGCCACTCTTTGTGCTTTGTAAAGAGAGTTGAATCTCGATAGCGTGAATAGTCCTTTTCCCTCAAGTTCCTGTTGCCGCTTGGTCGACGATGAGATGGTAAGTACAGGGACAAGGCGTTCCTCCTCTTCGCTGGTGTTTTCCAAAGAAAGTGAAAAAAGGTCATCACGTCGTGCCGGGTCCTGATTCATGTCGCTCCTCAGAAAATCTGGACCATTCCACCATGCGTGTGTTAGAAGTTCTTCGGGCGCGAGGCCTCTTGTGCCGCAGTCTGCCGGGTTGGACGAGGTTGGTACATGACCAAAGAAGCATTCAACGCCTCTTGATAACAAGTCTCTAACAATTCTTCTGATCTCGTTGAGACGATTGGCTACCAGCGCTCCTACTTTTGGCTTCTCTGTTGGTGTCTTTATCCATCCAAGCACAATTTCGGAGTCTGTATGGAATATAATCTTGGTAATCTTCTGCACAGGGCAAAACGATTCATAAACGAAGTGTGCTACTCTGACGCTAAGAGTGAATGCATTCATTTCTAATTTCGGAATTGTGACCGACGTCTTCAAAGATGGTAACTTCGATTTGGCCATCAAAAGATTTGTACCGTCTGGGCTACCCATATACAGACAGGTAGCCATTGCGATCTGGCTCGCATCTGCAAAGACATACATGGTACAATCGTTTCTTTTGGAGGCTTTTCGTTGGATTTCCTTGTAAAACGTGGATATTCCTGCAGATATGATTCGCCACTGTTCCTGTAGATGTGGAGGTAGGTGCGTATCCCAGGCAAATTCATCCTTCCACAACGACTGCAGAAACACTTTAGCTGGCAGTAGAATGGGCACTAGAAATCCAAGCGGGTCATATATGGATGCAAGTTGCCTTGATACCGTCCGTTTCGTGGCTCCTCCAATTCCATTTTGAGCTGCCATCGTGCCCTTTATGATGAGTGTGTCGTGCATGGAATTCCACTGAATTCCGAGTACATTTGGGCAAATTGCTTTCGTGCGATCATTTTCATCCAATGAGTTATTGAAGTGTTCATCGTTAGAGCGGAACTCTCGCAAGTTCATACTGAGCCCATTGAAAATATCCTTTGACAAACGGTACTTGTCCAATGCTTCGGGAGAAGTTTCTGCTCCCATTACGAGGTTGTCAACGTAAAGATTTCTCTTGATCTCCGAAGCCATTTCATGTAGAGTGGTCGTATTGTCAAGATGAAAAGCAATGGTGGCTGCTAGTAGGAAAGGTGATGTATTGAGTCCAAAGGTCACTCCTGTGAATCTGTAGGTGACGATGTTTGTTGGGTGAAATGGCAGAAAGATATTGCGCACCCATAGGCATCGTGTTGCGTCCCTGTCAATCTCCTGCAGACGTACTTGTAGTAATGCTTTTTCCACATCCGAAATGATTGCAATATTGTGAGCACGAAACCGAAGTAGTATCGCTACCATGTCTGGAAGGATCAAGGGCCCTTGGTGAAGGACGTCATTGAGGCACGGCTGTTCCTTGTAGTGGGCTGATGCATCGAAGACTATTCGTAGCTTCGTTGTCTTCTTTGCTGGTGTAATTACGGCTTGGTGTGGCAAGTAATGCACCGTGCTTCCTTCTTGTGCAGTTTCTTCCAGTACTTCCTCTATGATACCCTTTTGAAGTTGCTCTTTAAAGACATTGTCGTATTTTAACAGAAGGTCTGTATCTTGTGAGTACATCTGTAGGACGTTCTGCAAACGCTTCATCGCAATCATCTTGTTGTCGGGTAAAGGTGGATGATCCGTTTTCCACGGCAAACGTACATATTATCCATCGAACCGTCTTTGGATACTGTTTCGGAAGTCACTGTGCACCTTTTCATTTATCATCTGTAGTTCGTTCTTTTTTGGACCTGTGTACTCCTGCGTGCCCGATGCTTCAAGAGACCAATAGCGATCCCACGTTTCCCTCTCGGATTCGTGTGAGCGGCTCATAAGGACGTGAGCTGGTTGCTCTGACTCCTTGGCTTGACGACCGCTGATGATGTATCCAAACTTCGTGGCGATTAGCTGAAGTCCAGAAGGCAGGATCATTTTCCCCATAGGTAGCATAAAATTCCATAGGTAGTCACAGCCCAAGAGTATCTGAGGCTGTAATGTCGATTTGTCTGTCAGTAGCGACAGTGTGACGTCTTGCTTAACAATGAATTCCTGATCTTCTTTGCTCAGATCAGCTTGCTCAATTGTTCCAGTAATATATCCGCTTCTGTAGAGTTGAAGGTCGTGCCGACAGCCTTCAATGTCGCACACCCGCAACGTAGTCGCGCAATATGATTGTTGTTGCGGTTCTTGTGTACCAAATGTACTGATCAGCAACGGAGTTGAGTCTACCGACGGTAATCCCAGTTCTTTTGCGAAATCATCATTGATAAATGATAACTCAGAACCAGTGTCGAGCAGTACAGCTGCGGTTCTCAGCTGATTTTTCGAATCGAATACTTTTGCCAGACCTGCCAGTAAAATAACCTTGTTGTGGCCACTGCCCTTGCTGTACCGCTGCTCGTTCATGTGTAGTACAACAGCATCCTTTTCCGGTTCGGGTTCTGCAGCTGGCGTTTCCGACGTTACCACGTGTTGCTTGGATGTGCGCAGAGGTTGGTTCCTCTTGTTGCTAAAGTCGGGCTGTTTCGTGCGTGTTTCCAGTGTCGGGCCTGGTTGACTACGCTTATTGTCGTGTAAGTGTGGCGGCCAGGGACCCTTAATGCATGTAGCTGTGTGATGCTTTTCATGACAAGTTCTGCAATTTCCACTGGTGCATGATGCTACACGATGTGCACTTGATCCACAATTCAGACATCTGTTCGACTGTACAAGAAAATTTTTTCGGGATGTCGGAGTCGGAAGCTTGGGACATCCAGTCCATTTGTGATTCGTTTGCTTGCAAAATTCACAAAAATTACCGCTCTTAATCCTGTCCTTTGGAAAATGTGTTTCACGAAAATGTGTCTCTCGTCCGTATTCCTGTGGTAGTATGTCTTTCAGAACTTCTTCTTGAGTTATGATAGAGTCGATGGTGTTGAGCCACTCCTCCAGATTCCACTCGGTTTCTGTTCCTTGTTGTATTCGTTTTTGCATAGCTACTTTCTGGATACGAGCGTGAAATTTTCGAAGAAAAGTGTGAATAGAAATGTAATTGTCCAAGTGCTCTCCCTGCTCTGTCAGCTGAGCAGCGATTGATGAGAGTTTCTCAAACAATTCTCGTTGATCTTCCGTGCGAGGTCCACGTGCTAAGCAGCTAACTAAGTTCCGGTTCAGTTCTAAGACAACTCCGTCTTTGTTTCCATATCGTTTTTGCAGGTGTTCTACAGCTTTACTGTAGTTCGTTGCGCTGATGTGGAAGCGGGATATCGATTGCCTTGCTTCTCCCCGAAGAGCCGAAAGTAGATAGTTGAATTTCTGAAGCTCGTGTAGATTCTGATCGTGCACGTTTGCCTGGAATAATGTCCAGAAATTTGCCCACTCCCATCGTTTTCCTGTAAACGTAGGTATTGGGATGGATGGCAGTTTACTAACCGACAAGGGCATATATTCTGTGCCGTTATTCTGGAAGTTATTCCCTTCACCATGATTATTGTGTACCTCATGTATGCAATCGTGCAGTATTCCCTGTAGGCTTCGCTTGTGAGTGTCTATCTGAACTATTTTCTCTTGTACTGATTCCATGTACCTGTCGAGTGCTTTCTCCTCATCATCCGTTTGTTCCTCTAGATCATCATATGCACCTGTCAGTTTGGTTAGTGATGTCTCGAGATTTGTGATGTGGTCGTCACAGATGGCAATGGCTAGGCGGATTTCGTGTGCCCGCCTCCCCGTTGTACCCTCTTGTGGGGTAACTAGTAACGCTTCAGTGCTCGACAGCCATTCCGAGATCGTCTGAAGTCGTTTCGAAAGTAGCCCTTTGAATGCACGAACTGTAGCGGCCATGCGTTTTTAATCGAGCGCAAACTCGGATAATAGAGATGACTCAATACACGTAGTCCGTAATTATTAGCAGAGAATGCTCCTTTAGTCAGAAATTTATGCTCTTTGGCAGGAATCGTGCATAAACGTGGATTCGTGCAATAAGCGAATAGAGGGAAGAAATTGGAAGCAAGTAGAATAAGACGAAGAATATTAGCATGCAGTGAATATCGTACCTTTTCCTGCGTCGAGGTCGTCTTCAACCAGTCCGATGCACCACTAAGTTCGTTAGTTTGCCACGCGGGACTTTTTGCTTGGAGAGTGGACCTCAAACTTGGGTAATTAAACATTTATATAAATAACTTGAAAAAACCATAACAAGAAAAACGCGGAACAAAATAACATAATAATTACAAACAGTAAGAACCTAAACTAAGTAGATCGTGCACCTACTACAATACCTTGTGCTCCTCGAACTTCTAATCAGCGAAGTCGTTCACGTGCAAAGAAGTCGGCTCGTGCACCTAGAGGTACAAGTTAAATAAATGAGAATGCAGCGTGCAGAGAGTTGAAGAAAGCCACCTCCTGATAGCGGCGATAGCAGCGGAATGTTGTAGCGAAGAGGCTGAGCCATCGCCGCTCAGAAGATGTGAAGACCGATAAAGAATCGCAAGAAATATTCAACATCTTACTGTATTATCGGAATGCGTGAACTTTATTCAGCATACTTGCATCGCTGCGTTCACTCTACAATGCTTATGTCTTACGTTAGCAAGGTTGACATCAGTTAATCTGATGTTTGGTCGGACTGCGGTTCCATCGGTCATAAAATCGCACATTTATTTAACTGTCCGAGGAGACCTACCACGCTGACCACAATTGATCTATGGACGAATCCACTACTGGTCGCACAGTTTCTCCGCCTATGACAAAACACTCGATGTGGCTGCAAAGAAGAAGAAGGAGAAGAAGAAGAGTTCGTGTTATAATTTTATTCTGATGAATGGGCGGGACTGCGACATATCACCCCGCGCGAATCGAACCCTATTCTCCAGTGAGGCCGCCAACCCCGCACGGCCAGCCGCCTGGTCCATGCGTGAAACTAAAGCGAAAACGGAAACCATATATTAATTATCTGAAATAGCCGAATCAGTCAACAAGAAGTATATTGAAGCTCGTTAGAGAGGGATTGATAAAGACGCCTTCGCTGACGCTCCTCGCAAAGTGGATGTTCAGATATGAACTGTCTCCACTATAGAAAGGCTCCGTCTCATCTGTGAGTTGCATACCCAGTTCGTGCGAGGAAGTCTTGGGAAAGCTGTTGTGAGCCCCATTTCGGGTGCAGTACCGCCTCGGGTTTGCGAGTCCGAGTCTCAGCTCGGCAGGCGAGCCAGATGTGCTCTTGCCTCGCTGCGCTGAGGTCACTCTGCATTGCCCATGTCCTACGTCAACAAAATCGACAGTAGCCGACCTGAATAACGTTTGCCCGGACTGAAGGTCGCTCCGTTCCTCCTATATGGCCAGTCGGAGCGGAATTGGAATGGTGCTGCCGGCAGCTAGCACTTCTCAATGAGTGAAGATACCGCTCATTGAGTATTTGAAGTGTGATTACTGGGACGTTCTTCATAGGAGTGGAGTGCTTTCAATATCACTCATATAAACTCCATGGGCTACCGGCAAGTGTTGCGGATGCGACCCATGCCTTTTCATACCTGGCATTGAGGGTAATTACTTCATCTTCAGAGACACAGAGCATTTAAGATTTTATTTCTGTTTTTATGTGTATCTTGGAAAGAAACGCACGCTGATCACTGAGGTATCTCTAAATTTGTTCCAGGCCCACTATGAACACAGTTATGACCCCCTGAAGTCGCTTGAGTTTTTAGAGCAAAAGTTAGATGTACGAGTTGTCCCAGGTCTGTATTTCTCTTCGTTTACAGTCGCAGCTTTAGAGCAAACATGGTTTCAGGAAGAGGTGGACAAAGAAGTCAAAATTGTTGACTTGATTGGAATTTATTCTTCTGCTCAGCACTTATCGATTCCGAAAATCAAGAAAAGCTGGCCCGTGGTGGTGACTAAGTGGTGGGGGCCCGAGGTGCTCTCCTATATTTCGCTCACTCTGAGGAATAGAGGTCTCACACTTCGCACTTTTCATACTGGTTGCGTCTACTACACAATTACATGAAAATCTCAGAATTTTCTCTGAGAGCGTACTGTGCCTTCGAGTAGGACAACACGACCGTACATGTAAAGAAGGCCTCTCGTCATTTCTAGTCTAGTGACTGAAAGAGGCGCGATCTTTTGCGGCTGGCCAAGCGGCGATCGCGACTCAACCAGCCAGTTGTGTTGCGATCGCGAGTGACGATCTACTGAAGCGGCCTCATCAGTTCGCTAGACTAGTGCTGGCGAAGGATCTTTATTAAAGTGTCGCTGTACCTATAGAAACGTTATTGCGGAGAGTGACTGCCAAGTATACAGCGTTTCTTCCTTTTTTTGTTTAACCCATTCACTACCACGCCTAATTTTGAGTGACTGTGCTTTCGAACCGCGTACAATATTGCGTTACCATAATTAGTGTCCCACCAGTGGGACACGCGAGCTCGAAAGGCACGCCACCGAAAATCGATTTTCATGTTCATAGTGAAGCTATCCATGACGTAAACATTGTACCGTAATTTCAGCTCATATCACTTTTTCTATAAAAAAACAAATGCCTAAAGTCACGACAGGGTCAAGTGGATATATTATTTTGCCACTACCGCTCAGACGATATTCACCTAAAAGAGTTTCTATGAATGCGATTCACAAACCTGCTGTCTGTTCACATATTTTGTACTCTTTAGATTTGATCTTGGTGAGTAAAAAATAAAATTGAAAAAAAATCGATGTTTCGTGGTAATGGTAGGTGTGGTCATGGTAGTGGCACGTTTCTGGGTGAACAGAACGTGGTTACTACTAAGGTTTCCTGCTGATAAAGTTAAGAAACGGCAGCGAATGGAAAATAAGAAATCATGGAGCACTCGAGAAATTGTTTTTGCTACGATTTTTTTATTGAGCCCCAGCTATTTTCGCGAAAGTTCGAATAGTTTGCTAAAGGGAAGGTCCTGAGGGACCTCGACTTCCGTAGTCGAGTCCAGGATTAGTTAATGCATCGAACACGATAAAAATTGGAAATCCGTCCGTGTGGCAGAGGAATCGATTTTTGACCACGTGTCCCACCGGTGGGACATGTGTCTCAAGACATCTTTAACGGTATAGTACACCATCAGGCATGAATTTTGTGATTTTCATGTAGTTTTACAGTGAATACCTCGTGTATAATGCTTACCATCTGCGAGATCTCAGATTCTTCAAACGATGCCCAGTCATATAGTCGGCCGATCGGCTGTAGCCACCTTACCGATAAGCATCTACATCACGTGAATCGGGTGTAAAGAATCCAGCTGACGTGGTAGGGCTGAGCACGCCCTTGGTGTCAGTGGGCGTCCCGGTTGGTAAGCGTGTAATACATTGCTCATTCAGGTCCACATTATCCCACAATGTGGCCGGACTTAGCCTACCTCTTCCGTTCTGATCCAGCTGTGGCCATCCCGGTCGATATGTTTGCAAAGCATTGCTTACTGAGGTAAAAAATCTCCCCCCCCCCGTAGTGGCCGGATTGAGCCGGCGGCAGTCCGCTCATGTAAGCCTGCATAACTGACTGGCGTTCCGCCAACACACTGGAGGCGGCGCAAGTTCACTAGGGACATGAGAGGAAGGCTCGGTCCGGCTTTTGGCCGGCTACGACGGGGGCCTAAGTGTGATATAGGTGACCACCACGGACCGAACTCCATTCAGTCCCCACCATGAGCAACGTCATTTTCTTGATTTTCGAATTCAATAGCAGCTGGATGTATGAACGAATTCCACCCACCTCTCCGATTTTCACTTCCTTGCCGAGTTGTCTTTTCATACTGCTTCGCTCTTGCGCAGCGGCTTCGAATGAAGGGAATTACAGTAGAGTATATCAAACGAATAAAAGTTTCCGAATATTCGAATAAACGAATAATTCGAAAAACCGACTCTTTCGAATATTCGAATAAACGAATTATTCGAAAATTTCACTCTTTCAAATAATCAAATTATTCGAATGATTCGAATACGAATAATTCGAATATTCGGCCAAAATCGCGAGTATCCGAATAAGAAGCACGTACTCATAATCGAGCCCCCGTTCACGGCACTATCAACTTCTTGACCTTTTGTTGCATAGTATTATATAGATCAAAGCTATGCCAATGTACTTCCTCGGAAAAGACATTCCACATTATATCATAAGAGTATTCAAACTAACACTTACCACTGTCTATGAGTAGTTGTTAAACGATACGATCAAAGTTTCTGGATTTTCCAAACAATATCTACCAACAATATCCGAATTTCCTATCAGTTTGGGGTGCTATCTGAGCGGGGGGGTACTGTTGTATCGCACCTGGCCACGCCCATTTTTTCATGCCGCAGTCACTCCTGATTTGTACAGGGGAGGGAAACCCCGGGTAGGTGCTCAAATTTAGTGCGGCACGGTAAAATGGGCGGGGCCAAGTGCATCCGGACATATTGGCCCCCACCGCTAAGGGAGCACCCACTTCGGTTCTCAGGAAATCCCGGTTGTCACCTGGAGCCCACAACTCCTTCCTGTTGTGACATGGAAGGCAAATTAGCCTCCCGTTGTCACCTCGAAGCCAAGTTTCATCACATTTTCCTGTTTCTGTTGTGACATGGAGGTGACGGAGCATATTTCGCAACGTTTTGCACATTCCGTTGTGGTGTGACGGGACAAGCCAATCGTAGACGTCAAGAGTGACGCAGACTGTCAGACTCCGGCGCTCGACCTGCAGGTCGCCTCCATGTCACAACCACGATTTTTTTTGAGTTAGAGACATTACACCTCTGGACATCAAAAATATAAGGTGAATGTTGATTAAGAACTGACTCAAAGCTGTAGCGATTGACCTAAAATCATGGAAATTAAGTATTACATAATACTCTAACAGCGTACGGTATACTCTGCCCCTAGCGAGATGACAAGGGAAGAGTCCAAAGAAGCAGCGCACCCTCTGCGTCTCTGACATTTTCGGATTTCCGGACATCGCGTACGCAAATACGTAGCATGTCCTACAGTAATCCAAAAACGCGACTCTACGAGTTTTTCACCTCCTCACTTATTTTTTCACATATAGTGTACAGCAATGTTAGTAGGACCTGGTGAGGTTGCGGACTCGTCCTAACTTACGGTAGTTTGTTAGTGGTATCACTCATTCTACCGAAATAGCTGTGATAGATCGGTGAGTCTGTGTTTTCACCGATATGACTACATTCGTGGAAGCCAATAAAACAGGTGAAAATGTGAGACTGCAAACAGAAACTCACCGACCATTCTCAGTTGTTTCGAAAAAATTAGTGATAACACAATCAGACTACAGTATGTTAGGAAGAGTCCGCAACCTCACCACGTCTTACTTCCATTGCTGTAGACTATATAGTTTACAGCAATGGTACTTCCATTGCTGTAGACTATATAGTTTACAGCAATGGAAGTAGGACCTGGTGAGGTTGCGGACTCTTCCTAACATACTGTAGTCTGATTGTGTTATCATTCATTTTTTCAAAATAACTAAGATTGATCGGTGAGTTTTGGTTTCTACTCTCACATTTTCACCTGTTTTCATTGCTTCCACAGGTGTAGTCATATCGGTAAAAACACAGACTCACCGATCTATCACAGCTGCTTCGAAAAAATGAGTGATACCACTAACAAACTACCGTAAGTTAGGACGAGTCCGCAACCTCACCAGGTCCTACTTCCATTGCTGTAGACTATACTTGATTCTGTAAAAAAGGGGTCTCCCAAGCAGAAGTGGTTTGGTTAGCGTTACAAATGCTTCAACAAAAAGGGAACAATAGGAAAGCGGAAAGAGGAGAGTCTACAAAAAATGAACAATATCCTCCAAGAACTCTTTTCTTTTTCGAAACTTCCAAACAGCGGAAACAAAACGTTGTGGTTCTCTATGAGGAAGCGCTTTTGGCTCCATAAAGGACTTTGATTATGTGAGTGCCGATAAAATATGTATATATGCATGTAAACCTAATAGCTATCATTAAAAGGAGATGATGTTAAATTGTTTTAGGGAACCAGTCAATTCTTCCTCGTAAAATACCACAACGATTTGTTTCCGCTGTTTGGAAGTTTCGAAAAAGAAAAGAGTTCTTGAAGGATATTGTTCATTTTTGTAGACTCTCCTCATTCCGCTTTCCTATTGTTCCCTTTGTTGAAGCATTTGTAACGCTAACCAAACCACTTCTGCTTGGGAGACCCCTTTTTACAGAATTGTTCACTTTTTCTTGATATTACGCTGTAATATCCCATGCAAGAATTTCGAACAAAGACCTCTTCATCTCCCCACTAGATCAGTCCTCTTTCTGTGGTCACAGAATCAATGACCCAAACTGTTGTAAAACTATCTCAGAAAAATCACTCGATGTGAAAAGCGCGCCCATGCCGATCACTTTTTCCGCAGGGCTACCGTAACCATTCTTGAACAAAACATGATAACGAATGTAAACACACGCTCATAACATGCGGGGTATAAAAGAGCGGAGGAGCGGTATGCATTCATTCACACACCGCTCTCCTCGAGAAGCCACTGGGAGTGGCTGAGGAGGTCGAAATTGTGCAAACATGTTTGTTGGCTATTAGGATGTCCTCATAACCATGCTGACACTTGGAAAAAATTTTAAGGAGGGTTACGGTAGCCCTGCGGAAAAATGATCGGCATGAGCGTGCTTGTCTCGATGTGGCTGACAAGACCGATGTTCACATGATATTAGCTAAGAAATGAATGATATCCATGATATCGTTCCACATAATTCATTCATATTGATCGCGTCAGCCACATCTGGCTACACCGGGTGTTATTTGCACCTTCCATGTTTTTCATACGTATCGAACGGGTCGGCCACTGTGATTTTCTCAACCAACTCTGACAGGGAACTTAGGCCCCGGTTATAGTTGGTCGCCCAGACGTAGCCAGCCCGGTCGATAATCATGAAAGCCTGCTGGCCTACGGCCGGATGCAGAATCTGCCTGTAGTTCTTCGCTTTCAAATGAAACTAACTTAAAACCGGGACAGTTAGAAACTACCTTCCATTCCATCTGGACACTTTCACATCAGTGGAACAAAGCAGTTTTACATACTCATTATTTCGTTTCCGTTGCCCCATTCCTTCGCAGAACAGCCGCTTCGATTCCATGAATCTGATATGAAAAAGCTCTGCTGAGCTGCGAATGGAGATAGTTCTAACAATTTGTTTTGAATTTGGATGCTAATAAGCAAGCATATACCATTTATTGCAGAAAAAATCAGTAGGCTGGTGAAGAAGGAAGAGGGAGCACTCAAAATGGGGTTGTGTGAATGACCTTACGAAACTGAAAAGCAGCCTGGCATCATGACCTGACATGACTCACATAAAATCTCAAACTTTCTGCTTGCTATGCTTGTCATCCTTACACTTTTACAGAAGTTTTGCAAGGTGTTCTCTCCTGCACGAATTCCGGGGCATAATTTCTCGGATGGCTATCATCGAGTCTGGGCTCCTGCTAACTCTACGGGGTGGTCTTCACAACTTTTCGGATGAGCAGCAACGGGTCCCGAACACCTGCCCACTATCCGGGTTTCCACGACGTCCCGATGACTTCATCAGAAGCTCGAAGCACTTTTCACGACTTCCCGATGACTTCATCAGAAGCCCGAAGCACTTTTGGGACTATCCTAGACGGGGAAGGGGTCACCCACGATTTTCCCATGAAAATGAATGGAAAACCTGATAAAAGATGTTTGATGCTGCTATCAATCATTGTTGTTGATGAAGTTCTGTAGAAATAGTTCGATTGATAGCGTTATAGATCGGTGGTTCATTCCATTTCTGACTTGAATCTTGAGTGCCCCCCCCGTCTGGAGTAGGCCCGCACTTCTCACGATGTCCCGATGACGTCATCAGAGGCCCGAAGCCCTCTTGGGACTTTCCTGGCCGGGGGGGGGGGGCACCCACGACTTTCTCATGAAAATCAATGGAAACCTTGATAAAAGGTGCTTGATGCTGCTATCAGTCTATGTTGTTGATGAAGTTGTGTAGAAATACTTTGATTAATAGCGTTATAGATCGGTGGTTCATTCCATTTCTGACTTGAATCTTGAGTGCCCCCCCGTCTGGAGTAGGCCCGCACTTCTCACGATGTCCCGATGACGTCATCAGAAGCCCGAAGCACTCTTGGGACTATCCTAGACGGGGGGGGGCACCCACGACTTTCTCATGAAAATCAATGGAAACCTTGATAAAAGGTGCTTGATGCTGCTATCAGTCATTGTTGTTCATGAAGTTGTGTAGAAATACTTTGATTGATAGCGTTATAGATCGGTGGTTCATTCCATTTCTGACTTGAATCTTGAGTGCCCCGTCTGGGGTAGGCCCGCACTTTCACGACGTCCCAATGACGTCATCAGAAACTCGAGGTACCTTTTACGACGTCCCGATGACGTCATCAGAAGCCCTAAGCACTTTTCGACGTCCCGATGACGTCATCAGAAGCCAAGCACTTTCGACGTCCGATGACGTCATAAAGCCCGAAGCACTTTTCGACGTCCCGATGACGTCATCAGAAACCGAAGCACTTTCGACGTCCCGATGACGTCGTCAAAGCCCGAAGCACTTTTCGACGTCCCGATGACGTCATCAAACCAAGCACTTTTCGACGTCCGATGACGTCATCAAACCAAGCACTTTCACGACGTCCCGATGACGTCATCAAGCCAAGCACTTTTCACGGCGTCCCGATGACGTCATCAGAAGAAGTACTTTCGACGTCGATGACGTCATCAGAAGCCCGAAGCACTTTTACGACGTCCCGATGACGTCATCAAACCGAAGCACTTTCGACGTCCCGATGACGTCGTCAAACAAGCACTTTTCACGACGTCCCGATGACGTCATCAGAAGCCGAAGCACTTTTCACTACGTCCCGATGACGTCATCAGAAGCCAAAGCACTTTCGACGTCCCGATGACGTCATCAGAAGCCAAGCACTTTCACGGCGTCCCGATGGCGTCATTAGAGCCAAGCACTTTCTTCGACGTCCCGATGACGTCATCAGAAGCCCGAAGCACTTTTCACGACGTCGATGACGTCATCAGAACCAAGCACTCTCACGACGTCCCGATGACGTCATCAGAAGCCGAAGCACTTTTCACGACGTCCCCATGACGTCATCAAACGAAGCACTTTCGACGTCGATGACGTCATCAAACCAAGCACTTTTCGCTGACGTCGATGACGTCATCAAACCAAGCACTCTCGACGTCCGATGACGTCATCAAACGAAGCACTTTTCACGACGTCCGATGACGTCATCAGAAGCCAAAGCACTTTCACGACGTCCCGATGACGTCATCAAAGCCAAGCACTTTTCACGACGTCCCATGACGTCATCAGAAGCCCGAAGCACTTTCACGACGTCCCGATGACGTCATCAAAGCCCGAAGCACTTTTCATGACGTCCCGATGACGTCATCAAACCAAGCACCCTCACGACGTCCCGATGACGTCATCAGAAGCCCGAAGCACTTTCACGACGTCGATGACGTCATCAGAAGCCCGAAGCACTTTCGACGTCCCGATGACGTCATCAGAAGCCAAGCACTTTTCACGACGTCCCCATGACCTCATCAGAAGCCCGAAGCACTCTCACGACGTCCCGATGACGTCATCAGAAGCCCGAAGCACTTTTCAAGACGTCCCGATGACGTCATCAGAATCCCCTCACCTACGAATCGGTTAATTACCAGCCTACGTACCTCCTACCAACTTACCTGTCTGCCAAGTTGATTGCCTGAGACCATTGGCAGTGGCTATTAGCAGTGAGGACTGAAAAGCGTGACGGCCCACGGCCTACGGCCCACGGCCTACGGCCTACGGCTCACGGCCTACGGCGCACACCATGAAATTTTCTTAAGCTTTCGGGCTCACAACTTTGTTATTTGTGAAGCGATTTTGCTGAAATTCGGACAGCAGGTGTCTTCTGGACCCCTTCGCTTATATCCAGAAGGAAATCTTCAGAAATTTTGTTTCAAAGATTCTATAAACTATTTTATAAAATTCTAAGTGATCACAAGGCCTAGGCAAAACCAAACCTCTCCAGCCGCTTCGCGGCTGGAGCGATAACTGCTTGATAACCCTTTTGCATTCTTTTCGCTCGAAATACTCGTGATTCTCACTCTTGATACAGATATTCTTCTTTACGTGGCAAGGAAGTGTTTCAGGATATAGATAACTGCTCAGAGGTCACGAAGTGTTCTATTTTTGGATTACGGTAGGACATGCTACGTATTTGCGTACGCGACGTCCGAAAATTCGGAAATGTCAGAGATGCAGAGGGTGCGCTGCTTCTTTGGTCTTTTTGCTTGCCACCTCGTTTGGGACAGGGTATAGCCGTCTCTGGAGTATCTCTCGATTCTGTTTGGGACATAATCCATCAGATGGAAAACAGCATGGCCGCAAAAATGGACATGTGCCGGAGACTCTGCTTCTTATTTTTCTGAAATTATTCGTTTATTCGGCCGGATATTTGAATATTGGGCCGCTCGAATATTCGAATAAAGGAATTATTCGAAAAATTGACTTTTCCGTATATCCGAATACACGAATTTTTTGAGAAATTGACTTTTCCGAATATTCGAATAAATGAATATATCGAAAAATTGACTCTTCCGAATATTCGAATGAACGAATTATTCGAAACATTGACTTTTCCAAATAATCGAATAATTCGAATATTCGATTATTCGTTTTTCGGCCGAATATTCGATTTTCGAATATTCGTTGACATACTCTAAAGTACAGTTCTAAGAAAACCTGCCCACTAAATTTTTGGGTGCTGATTCTTCGGGTGTCCTGTGCCTTTGAACACAGCTTTCAGTGTGATGATCTTTGTCATTATGTATGTCTCAATAATTAGTGAAAAATCACAAAGCGCATATGTTCTCTTTCAATTGAGCTGAACTCAATAAATGCTAGCTGAGTCAGTAATTTTTCCTGCACAAATACATTGAAAGTAGATGCTGCAAAAAAATTTATGCGAAGTCGAATGTTGTTGATGATATTCGGAACAAATCAGACGACACAAAGTGAATCCTTGCACTTTGCTCCTTCCGGACATTTCGTGCACGGATCTCCCTTCTCGTAAATGAGTGCGCCGATGCGGTTGCCCCTGAAGAAAGGTGAAAGTCAGCTGTGACAACCACAACACAAATATATGGACAGCTTTTCCAACAGGCAGAAATAGTAAGAGGTTCTCAGGAGATGCGCTGATCATTTCACGCCGGCTTATAATTGCAGACCACTATGGTCCCAGTTGCGCAACTCACGACTCCACATCCAATAAAGTTAGTTGTCTGCCAAACCATCTGAAAGAAACAAAAATTTTTTAACATCATAGGTCCAGTTCCAGTGGTAACAGCGATAACCCTATGTGATCTGTTCAGGTTATCTCCTCGAAGTTCAAGAGGAAAACGCGTCTTGGAGGAAACAGCGAAACTGGCAAGATCAGTCTTAAGAGCGTATTTTGACGATTAATTCCAATGGAGCACACACAGCTAGGCGTACAGCTTTCAATCATTCGTTCAACCAGTCAAAATGAGCGGTGGATATTTTCTATTTTAAAGAGTAGGAGTTCGCTTCCAAGTGCTCCTGAAGGAGTCGATCATTACCTGGCTACAGTCTGTCAATAACGTTTTGTTAGTCGAGGCTTGGCTCACATTACTAATTATCCGGAAAAAGCGATGTATCACATACCTGGGTGTAATGTCCACTTCCATTGTCGGGAACCGTGTACTTGTTCTCCTGACCAACACCATATTTTGCAAGCTCATCGAACCACATATCCGAAGACTCAAATTATCAGCGTTTAGTTTTTAAATGAATTATCAACTTTTTATAAGGGAGACTTTGGCTCACTGATTTTGCTGCTTGTACTTTATCTATTCTGGGATTGCCTAATTTGGCCATGTTTTCTCCAATCCCTTTCGTCTTTGAGTGCTCCCGTACACATTTCTTTGCCCAATTGATCGCGTGGGTCTCCAGCTCACAATCGTACTTCTAGAAGTCGTAAATTCAGTGCTTCGAGCATTAATCGACAAAGAATATGCAAGATTTCTTAATTGCTGGACGATAGTGTGAAAAGGTCATACTTAGCTAATCTATGGCTGCCATTTTTTTAATCAGTGCGTAATTGTAACTCGATACTGGACGTATCAAGGAGGGTAAAATGATCATGACCACACCCCACAATGATTTTAAAGGCAGTGTCCGCAATAAAATCAGTCTCCGATTTTTCACCGGGAGTTGAGAGGTTCAAGCCCCATCAAACCAGAAACGTTGAAAAACCGACTGAAAACGAGCACGGACGAGCCCTATACGGCCCTAATTTGAGTGTGCCGCTTACGCAACGCCCACTCCCTCAACGGCTACCGGCAAAGTTGTCCAACTCACAATTTCAGTTTGAGAAGGTAATCGATCATCAAATGGGGTTATTTTAGTTAAAGGCAGCATACACGCTCGTAAGCCTAGTCGAGATAACAGCATAGATAGGTCCGCACGGCCCGTACTATGTCGTCAACGACGTTTGAAGCGCTGAAAACTATCCAGGATGACAGTATTTGACAATGTTTGAGCAACCTTGCCTTCCACGCCCGTATTTTCACACCCCTTTGAGTAACAGAATGAGAATTGATACTTGAGAAAACATGTGATAACTTAGAATGATAGCACTATAAAAAGGGAGTGCAGTAGAGAAAAAACTCGATTTACCTCAATATAACATGTTTGTGCACTGATAAAATCCTCCATTTCAAGAGGTCAGCCACAGTATAGCGGCATTCTCGAAAGTGGACGAGAGTCATTATGTATGTAGACATGTTATACTCAGGTAAACCAAGCTATTTCTCTCGTGCACTCCCATTCGATAGTGCTATCACTCTCAATTATCACACGTTTTCACTAAGTATCGATTCTCATTCTGTTACTCAAAGGAGTGAATTAATACAGGCGTGAAAGATTGCTCAAACATTGTCAAATACTGTCATCCTAGACAGTTTTCAGCGCTTCAAACGTCGTTGACGACATAGTACGGACCGAGCGGACCTATCTATGCTGTTATCTCAACTATGCTTACGAGCGTGTATGCTGCCTTTAAGTGAAGTGGACTATAACCCCCTGAATGTATGCTGCTTTCTTAAAATGGGTTTTTTAGTTATTTACGGATCAGAGGCGGTTGAAAGGAGTGGGCGTTGCGTGAGTGGAATACTCAAATTTAAGGCCGTATAGGGCTCTTCTGGCTCTTTCAACATTACTGGTAAAGTTGGACTCAGACCTCTCGACTTCCGATGAAAACTCGGAGACTGATTTTATCGTGGACACTGCCTTACATGCATTCGAAACTCTGAGGATTGCTTATAATGATTCTGAATAGGAGCCAACATTCTCGTCAATCTCCAGGTAAAGTGTTTCCGAATAAGAATGGCGGCCCATGCGGTCAGCGTGCTTGGCAAGCGGCCGTCGCATGTGCCGCTCTCGGACGAGTGTTGGATTCAAACGGCGGCCATCCCCCTACCCCCTGCTGCAGGGCTGATTGATCGGCGCAGTGTTTCCTGCCAGCCGGCGCCGGCCCCGTTTGTAGTCGTTGGCTGTGAGGGACGTTTCGCATGCTCGTCCGAGAGCGGCGAACGCGACGGCCGTCTGCCAAGAACGCCGACCGCATGAGCCGCCATTCTCATTCGGAAAACACTTCAGACTGATCGACATCGCACAGTATCCGTCCACCTCAGAATTTGTGTAAATGTTGCATACCAGTTTCAACATCCCGGCTGCTTTAGGGGCGTTTCCTCCTTTCTTATCCTTGGCCTGCCCGTTCGCCACCATGGTTCTGAATGGAGGAGCTCATTCTTCATTGGAGCTATGGTAAATATTGGCTGCTACCGCATTTGCAAGGTTATAACACACTAAGCATTGCATTTTTGTTAGCGTTCTCTGACAGTATACAGTATTACCTGTATTCGTTGTGAACGTCGAGGAATGCTTTTCTAACAGCATCCGTCATTCCCTCCACGCCCTTGCATAGTATGCTGTTAGGAACAGGTTCTGGAAAGTAAGTATAAAATCGACCAAAACATTGCACTGTCTGCCCTTATAACTGGTTCCAATACAAAGATATCTGCCTATCACTTCCTTTTATTACCTCGAAATATGCAAAGTTCAGAGTCTTCGGAAGCTATGTATTGTGTCTGAGTATGATTTTTTCTTTACAAAAAGTGAGTACTATGAATACTGTGTATCCTCCGTTTCTTCGCGCACTTGTGCGGAGCGAGGGGATAGACAGCGAGAAGGTGTTGGAGAAAAGGAAACGCAGCATGAGCGCGCAGACGCACGCGATAAGCGGAAATAAATTCCACTCAAAAAACATGGGATACTTCGAAGACACTGGTGCGACTTTCAAGTGGAACTGTATCTTTCCTTTCCAGTTTTCAGTTTCTGATTCACTCACTTGGTTTCCTAGCACTTTCACTGCCAGCTTTCACACAAAGACCATCTTCGCATGCTGAAGTCGGGTAGGTGGTGCAATCTTCCTTCTTTGTGCACGCATTTCCAGTTTCCCATATTTGCAAGTTCTCTTGAGCTGATCTGCAACTTGTAGTTAGTCCATACTCTTCAGGTCTTGCTAAATGCACGGTCCACCCTGGGAATGTTGTTGCGGATTTTCTGCTCATCTTGAATACAGTACCACGTTCATTCCAATAACGCACTCCGTTTCATAAAGTACACCCCCTAAATTGCAGTTTGCGAAACTTGATACCATTTCTGAATTACACAGATATCACCTCTGTTTTTCACGATCCCAAAAACCGTAGTTTCATTCGGTGTTAAATTTTTGAGAGCATTCCCCATACCTACTATGCCATGGGCTTACCGTCTCCCTCAAAAGAACAGCCAAACGTTACTATTGGGGTGGCATGCATGAACGCGGAGGAGAGAATGAGGACCCTGCCAGAGTTGGTGCTATTTGCAACTGTACCCTGCCGTCACTCGCCAACACCCGCTACGTATGATTGAAATGGTGGGGCGAGGTTAAGAAAATCACTCTGTGTGACCGACGCGGTCGATATCCATTCAATACGTGGATGACGGAGGGTGAGAAAAACGCCAGGTGGTCGGGCTAATAATGAAACATTGCGGATCACTAGAAAGCTATCCACCTGCTTCCTCGGTTTCTTCACTTTACTCTCCTTCACTATTTCTCTGGACAGGTGCAATCCTGTTGACCACGTAATCGTCGTCATCAATTCCGGTAGGCTCTAGTCGGATACACCGGGTGATTTTCTCAACCTCACCCCATCATTTTATAGATACATATCGACCGAGCGAGAGACAGCGGGTGTCGGCGGGTCACGGCTAGCCACACCGGGTGTTTTTTGCACCCCATTTTCAATGCTTCCTGTGTATACCGACCGGGCCGGAAACTTCAGCTCAACCAACTCTAACAGGGGCCCGAGGCCACGGTCATAGTTGGTTGATCGGCGTAGCCAGCCCAGTCGATAATCATGAAAGACATGAATGAGGCTGGATGAAAAAAAAACACCCGATTTGGCTGACCCGACCGATGTTCACATGATATGAAGTAAGAAATGATTGAAATCCATGATATCGTTCTACATATTTCATACATATCGACCGCGCCAGCCACACCGAGATACACCGAGTGTTTTTCGCAACCTCCATCGTCCATGTTTTTCACACGTATCGACCGGGGTGGCCAGGGCAATTCTTTCAACCACCTCTGACAGGGGCCTAAAGGAGCAACCTAAATTATTCAGAGAAGATATCGGCTCATCAACATATTGATAACTTATCAATATCAAGATCAGCTTTCGCGAACAACCAACATCTCATTTATTGAGTTGGTCAATTGTGGTGCGCGCGAAGCGCGCACCAGATTTGGCTTTAACTCGCCCACGCGCAACTCTGCGATTCCGA
Source organism: Aplectana chamaeleonis (assembly GCA_029168955.1). Lineage (NCBI taxonomy): Eukaryota > Metazoa > Nematoda > Chromadorea > Rhabditida > Cosmocercidae > Aplectana > Aplectana chamaeleonis. The sequence goes on from JAPDOI010001831.1 coordinate 75,396, forward strand.
AATCGGCGTTCGGAGTGAATGTGGAAATGCGGTTTTCTCTTCATTGGAAAGAGCGTGAAAAGTTGGGGTATACACCCAAATATGGTTAAAAATGGTTCCTTGGCGCTCGAGAAAAATGGCGAAAACCACGTGATTTTGGTCGGAAAACTGTTAATCTCCTTTTTTTTCAGACGGCGTTCACGATCTTGTTGCAGTACTTAAAATTGAGCTAGGAAGCTAATTTTTTGGCAAGGGGCTAGAAATGGATGCAGTTAGCTCCTATTCAATTTTGGAGTTGAAAACTCAATTTTAGCGGAACCTCAATATTGAGGGTCAAGACGGGTAAAAACATGTAAACATGTTATTGTTAACCATCCGACGCTCACTGAACTTTGAAAATGAACTAATGAAAATCAACACAGCCAATGATAGTCTTCCGCCCAGGATTGTTCTCTCTTTGAGATGGTTGGTGTAAATAGGACTTGAGGAGTGCGCAGGATGCCGTACATAGTGTACGGGCCCCCAGTGGAAGTGCGCAAGACGCCGCAGAAAGTGTGCGGGCCCCTTGTGGGAATTCTCAGGACGCCGTAAAAAGTGTGCGGGCCCCAGTGGGAGTGCACAGGACGCCAAAGAAAGTGTGCGGGACCTCAGTAGGAAAGAATGGGTCCTTTTTTATGTATGCGGGTCACAATTTTTAGGAGTTATAGTCGTCCGACCACACCGATCGGTAATGATTTAATTATTTACCGTAGGGAAAAGCTCTCATAAAAGGTTTTTCCTCTCCAGAGTGGGAATCGCTAAGCGAAAATCAGGTCAGAATGGGGACCTTTGGTTAAAATATATGAAATTTCCAAAAGTTTAGCTTCCTGGCAAAAGTGATGATTTGGCAATGTTATAACTACAAGAAATATAGAAGTTGACAAAATAAAATAAAAAAGACGTCTTGAAATATCTTTGAAAATGATTTGGCACAAAATAACCAGAACTAATGAAAAACTGGGAAATGTAGTGAAATAACCAAAACCGGATTTGGCGGTCATTCATAGGCCAACTTTTGATAAGTAGTGACTGACGTGGGATTAAATTTTACAAGCTTCTCCGTTAAACTTATCAAAGCGAAATCAAGCGCGCAACGGAAACCGTAAAACGTTTCATTGAAGATGTAATACGGAAATCAGGGTGGGTCAAGCTATGTGAACGTAACGCTCAGATCCGATGCGCTCTTGATTTCGCTTTGATAAGTTTAACGGAGAAGCTTGTAAAATTCAATCCCATGTCAGTCACTACTTATCAAAAGTTGGCCTATGAATGACCGCTAAATCAGGTTTTGGTTATTTCACTACATTTCCCAGTTTTTCATTAGTTCTGGTTATTTTGTGCCAAATCATTTTCAAAGATATTCCAAGACGTTTTTTTAAATTTTATTTTGTCAACTTCTATATTTCTTGTAGTTATAACATTGCCAAATCATTACTTTTGAAAGGAAGCTAAACTTTTGGAAATCTGTGAATGATTACGTATAGAATAAGGGCTGGTTGTTCTTATTAGGACAGGTATCATCATGTTTTCATCATATCATGAATCGGCAAGATTGACCGCTTGAATGCAATCTACCGCTCGCTATAATTTTGAACTCGTCGGAGTTGTGTCTGATACACTTCGGGCTTGTCTTACCACCCACTCAGTCGATCTCGACTAAGTGGCGGATTTACTACGGGCCTATGTTTTATGAAGCGATATATGTCTCTGTCAGTCTCTGTTTTGTGCGCTTTGCCGACGACATTGTGCTGCTAAGTTCGTCCCCTACATAATTCAAAAAGATGCTCAATGAATTCATTGCTGCAGGCCAGGCTATCGGACTCACAATGAACCTAACGGCGTGTCCCCTACTTTCATGGACAGCTACGTTTATCTTGAAAATACCACGGGGTTTTCGCCAACCTCTAGACCGTCATTCCACAAGATAGTTCTCTGTTTTTTTCTCTCTGAGAAAGAGCCAAGACGTTACGCATCCAGCGAGCGCTTCCAGAAAATCGCCATTGCTGGAGCCCCTTGATTGGGACCGAATGAGCTGGAAGAGTTGTGGTCCACACGGCGCCAAAGCGCAGGGAAGATGGATCATAGGGGTAACAAGGATATATAGTGGAGTCCACCAAGAGTGTCTCATTTACTTATCAATGAGAAGCGGTCGATTGGAAATCAACGAACATGAAACTCGTTGCAGCACAACCGCTCTCTCTCAATCGGTATGGAGCGTGATGGTATGGGACTCATGCACATTGATCCCCAGCCGACCGCTTCTTATTGATAAGTAAATGAGACACTCTTGGTGGACTCCACTATATATCTGATTGTTCGAGCGTATTGTGGAATCCCACTCAGAACGTCGGAGGGCCGTGTGCCCGGGAATTTCCGACCAAGGGCGAGCGGCGGGGGCCATGTTTTGCGAGCGGAGAATCATCAGGCGCGAGGCGGGGGCGCCACCAAGTTTCGTTAGCTCGGTCCTGCAGGGAAAATTCGAAACAGAGGAAAACATGTTCGCTCAGGCAAATCGTATTACACTTTGAACGCTAGACTCAAACCCGTGCCACATACGGAGCACAATTTTATGATAAGTTCACTGCAGGCAGCCTCGAGCAAGTACTTACATCATCGCGCACTTCGCGCGGTGGCAGTAAGGTAAGTTCCCCAGTCTATCGAATAGACTTGAATGGGACACCCACCATAGAGTTTTGAAAATTTTGGAGAAAGGTAGAGCACCCACCCAGGGTGTGGGAGGGATGGTTCCCGCAGATCGTTATACAAGGAATCAATCACTTAAGCGATGACACCGCGGAGATGTTCTGCCCGGGCCCCGCGCCCTTTCGCTTGAATGTCCGGGCTTCGCGCCCATTATGAGTCATGGGGCTGGGGCGGGAACCTGTTGGGCGCCAGGCGCGGAGGGGGGCCCCGCCTCTCTGAGCGGTGGGTACGGGGACGCGGCCCTCCGACGTTCTGAGCCAAATCCTTTGTCGGCTCCGGAAATCGGTGTTACATTTGCAAGGAATGCTATGTTGTATAGGTCCCACTATGTTGACAGCCATAGTTGACATCAACTGTTCACTCAATTGAAGTTAAATGCCAGCATTACATTACGTCGGTGAGGGGTTCGATCAAAAATGTTCAAAAAGGTGTAAAGTTTGCGGCATCATGATTCTTTCTAAAGCCCCCGTCGCAGTGTGCGTCAGTCTGCCGTAGTCTCCCCTGCGTCGTCCGTGGTCCCTCCTCTGCCGCCCATGGTTCCACCTAGGTCGTCCATGCGATTGCATAGGCCGCGTTCGACGAGATGCCGCAATGGTGTTGATCAGGCCTGTGCGTTATAACTTTAACGTGTGAACGCATTAACGGGTTAACGCGGTTTTTTCTCGAAAATTAACGATTAACGCTAAACGAAAAAGTTCAGAAATCACGTTAATTTATAGTTCGTTTATTGTTGTACAATTATGGCACCAAGGTACTGCATGAGGTGTGGGTCGGCCAGTTTTGCTCAGACCCCCACTCCAATGCCAATTTTGCTCAGAACCCCCCCCCCCCGTCCAGGATCATGAGTTTGTCAAGTTTTGACCGTGTCCTACCCACCCCCCCCCCCTCCCCACCTAGAGCTGATGTGTTCAAACAGCATTTATCTAACGGGTTCGCCTCTAATGTTTGATTGCAGTAGAATTACTGTTCTCGTATCAAAATGTTGAAGCCAGGGCTATGCGAAAAAATAAGGATGTTTGCGAGGACGAGAGGACAGAACATCGCCATGGCATTCACGCAGAGAGGGGTAATAGTTATGCAAAGCACGGATCACAAGAGAAGGAAATTTCAGTCAAGCGGGGTCCATTTACCCTTTGTATACACTTTCACCGTTTAGGATGGTAGTTGAACACTGCTGCAGTATATGGGCTCACACTTTCTCAGATGTGGTCCCGCCGGAAGTCGACATTCTAAAAACTAGGAATTACGGGAGTGGGATATTTGAGTCAAGCGTGGTTGATTTACCCTACATACGAAATTTCACCGTCCGAAATCGACGCTGAAGGGCGCTACATTGTTCTCGTAAACGGAGAAAAAATGTGTAATCTTCGAAAAAAGTAGGTTTTCAAAAGGTTTTAAGTAAAGTAGCAAATGAGTCATTTAGAAAAATCCTGGCTGTAAGAAACTGGACTTTATACTCTACCGTTTGCAACCTTCCGCACTCCTGGAGAGTGCTTTTGAAGATCATTTACCTGTTGTGGGTTCTTCTCTAAAATGCACTGTGGGTCCACAACTAACAAAGTACTGAGAAAGCACGAGTATTGACGCAGAACCCACACCAGGAGAATCTTCGCGAAGTGCACACACCGGAGGTGCCGTAGGCTTCATACTGTAAGCTACAGAGTTTAGTTTCCTAAAGCTAAGATTTTTTTCCAGGTACCTCATTTAAAGCTTAAGTTAGTGCAGTTTTAAAACCTTAGTCTAGATTCGTGAACTTGGATGTTTTTTGTCTTCTTCCTTGATCAGCGTAGCGGTCTTTGTCGTTCATTTCAGATGCTAAACTCAGCATAGAGTAAAACGACCACTCTGGACCCAAATATAGTACTCCCGTGACTCCTAGTTTTCAAAATCGCCGACTTCCGGCGGGACCACACCCGAGAGGTGTTGGCCCTCATATTGTAGCGGTGCTCGGCCTCAATCTTAAACGAGGAAATTTTCTGCACAGGGTAATTCGACCAACTTAACTAAAATTGTTGAACTTTACTGACTCATAAAAATCTTTCGCAGAAATCATTCAGCATTTAGTAGGTACATTGCTTTAGACACTCCACATTGAGGATTCAAATGTCTTGTCTATCACTTTGGAAACGCCTTTACCATGACTTCACCCTAAACCTCCTCATTGAACACCGTCACTCGCAATTCAGTTCAAACGGCATTTTGGTCAAATCGCAATGCGTATTTGAATTCCATGTGAAAAAACGATCCGGGCGGTCTTCTTCCACATACACAACTGTCCATTGGGTCTTCCTTCAAAGGTCAGACATCTCCGGGCCCTTCATCCCCTCTGCTCAGAACTTTGGAAACATGTTACGAACACATTATCCAACATGTGACGGAAGTCTTCCGTAAGCTGTTGCCATAGCTGCGGAAGCATGTTCTTATGCGTGTTCGATAGCTGTTTGTGAAGATGAATGAATGCTGTTGGGCTTTTGTGCTAAACGTGTTGGTAAGGACCTCGTAATACTTTGGCGTTCCACTGCCTCTGGCTCCCGTGGCAGACCTGCAAATGAGGACATGTCGACACTGATTGGTAGCAGGCCTACCCCAGAGACCACCGGCAACAAAACGACGAAGTATAACGAGATCCTAACATGTTCTTGTTACATGAATTTTTTTGTTCCGCTGTCGGTAATTGATCTAGAGATGCTTTTTTGAGGCAGGCCTTCACTCGAATGCCAAACGAAAGAAGCCGGAAATTGAGAGCATAGCGCAATTCTTTGATAATGTGGGAGCGGTGGTGTGGGTCCATGCAAAGGAAATGGGGGAGAATGCATTAGGCTTTTCCACTATTTTCTCTTTTATCTAGGTCTTAAGGCCCCAGAATACCAATTCTTATTATTTCCAGTGTTGAAACAGTTTAAAGAATATCAGTCTACAATTTGGAAAAGGTTGTATGAATGAAGGGAAACAGCAGACTTAATCCGGAGAATAGGTAGTTACAGTCGCAAAGGATCGCACTGTTACTTCGCGTTCCCTATGGCCTTGTCAGAGCTTGTTGATCAACTCAGTCCAACCCGTTCTATACGCACCGAAACAGTGGCAGACGGGTGTAGAAAATCCACCGAATGAGTCCGTCTGCGACCGTCTGCACGCGTCCGCAATCCACTAAGTTGATATGGGTGTTCTACGCGCGCACACGGACGGGGCCAATGCAGCCTGGGTTGGTTTTTCTGCCCCGGACACAATCGGTTTTTCGATCAAGTCTGACCTGGACCTTTTGAAGGTTGGCGGAAACTCGGCGCCATGTGCTGACAGACATGCACCGAGCTTGCGCCAACCTTCAGCAGGAAATGCAAAGTATCAGTGCGATCCGTGCCAACTGTAAGTGCTGATGTCTGAACATGAAACTTCGTGACACCCAAAATAGACGTCGAGGTTTTGTATTCTAAATAGCATGAAGGAACATCTAAATGGGCTACATTATAGTAAAAAATCGAATAGAAATACCATGCATCGAAAGTGGATTAAACCTTGAAAATCGAAAATTTTCAAATCTTTTCCTGTAATTTTCAAGTCATTTTGTATACAAACAAAAGAAATCGGTTCAGAGGATTGAATGCGCGAAGAAATAAAAAAGGTGATTCATTCAAACATTTGCGGCATTTCTCGCAGCCAGTGGAAATGGTCATGACCGTTTCTTGCCGCCGTTCCTAGAGGTGCTGCACTGAGCGTCACTGGTGTTGCGACGGTGAAACACTGCAAGATCACCGTGTGGCCGGAATCATACTTCCCGCGACCAGCGACGGCAACAGCCCATATCAGGCATATCGATTTTCAGTCGATAGGGATGGTAAACATTGCGTCGCGTCGCGCGTCGCTGGAAGTATGATCCCCGCCTGTCACCGGTCTCTCGCGCCACGCCACCGTCGTGGCCTCTTGTGGGGCGTTCAATATTGCTCGTCATTTCCCAGCCGCAGCAAAACTCGCCGCGGTGCATTTCTGCAGAAAGGTCCACGACAGGCCAACTGCGAGAAAATGAGCGATGATAGGTCGACGGCGAGAAAATGAGCGGCAAATCTACCACTAACAAGAGATCTTAATGTGAGCCGCTTCTTTAACCCTAGACTCTTCACGACGGTCCAGCCTCTCCTCCGCGTCTCTCCGCGACTGCCCCTCGGCTTCTCCGCGCCCAACCCGCATCTCCCCCTCGACTCCTCCGGCTCGATGCCAGCCGACGCCGACACTGGAGGAGTCGCGGAAGAATAGAGGCGAAAGTTCTCAGAACAAGGCTCCCCATGGGCCGGTCTTCGAGTCCTGGTATTCATATAGGAAAAGCTTTTGTTGAGCTTTCGAGCAAGGAAATGTTGTTTGAGCCTACATTATCATAACTGAAATTTGTTCTGAAAACTGCCTATAATGTAATTTTTTTCCAGACTGACCATCGAATTCCATTACCGGACATTCCGACTAAATCAGAACATATTCCAACCAAACTGATTCTGAACACGATATAAACATTTTTAAATAATCGGACCTAGACCGCACAGCTAATTCAAATGTGCAAATCAAAAAAGACTCCCTTTTTTCGAGAGACGACAATGATCATTAGATACAGGGGAAAAAGCGCTTTCGAACGCTATATGGCACTTTGCTAAATAATGCTGATATCAACATTTGAGAATCAGAGAAGCGAGTGAACTTGTTCCTCCACCTAATACATAGATTCTAGCCACTAAAGTTCATCGCGCGTCTTGAAACTACTGAGATCAAAAACTTGTCGGTGGGCGTGGCCCACTTGCTCTTTTCTGGGACATGGTTGACTTTTTCATCATTTTTTTGTCGTTTGTTTGAGCGAAATGGTATCTTGCGCCGGACAAGGTTGCCATAAAGGGTGTGCGTTTTTCGCCCGTTTTGGCAAAAAATTCATTATCGCAAAAGACGAAAAATTTTTAAAAATTTTTCGATTCTTTTCGGTTTGATATTTGCTGTTGTAATGCGATTCTGAGTCAACCCTTCGCTGCCCACAGGCGTCTGCAGCAAGCTTGAACTACTCGTCTTTCATTTCATTTCAGAATAAATTCGTGCAATAACGAATGTATTATCTGCCACCTGCACAACGGTTTCATCCACTACATCACTTTTGATTAAAAAATCGGACTAAATGGGTCAAATTTTCTTAGAATTCTTATAATCCGACTAGAACGGCCGTTTTAGTCTGATAAACAAAAGAAATCTGAGAAAATTTGACCCAATCAGTCTGATAACCAGAGGGAGTCCAAGAAAATGTTTGAGCACGGTCACAATTTGCAGGAATAATGTCTGAAGAAAAAAAAATGAAATTGGGAACAAAAGCGAAAACTCTACAAATCTAATAACGCTAATCGATTCCGCATAGCTGGTAACTTACATTGGCGCTTTAAAGGCAGCATACACGCTCGTAAACGTGTATGAGATAACTACGGAAACAGAATAGTATGGGGCAGAACACAACGCCTACGCACTTTGAAGCGTCGGAAACGACCCACAATGCCGCTATACGAGTGAGAAGTTGACCCCGCCCTTGTATCTGCCCGCCCCTTTATTTGCCGTCTCCTTCATATCGGGAGTCCTGGGCCATTTCCACCGTCGCCGATGCATGAGGTTTACTTATTGTACTAATTCAACCACCTACATACATCTGCGACGGTGGAAATAGCCCCGGAACGCTGTTTTTGAGTAGACGGCAAGCACGGGGGCGGGCAGATACAGGAGCAGGGCCAACTTATTACTCGTGTAGCGGCAGTTTTGGTCGTTTTTGACTCTTCAGAATGCGTAGGTGTTGTGCTCTAAGCCATACCATTCTATTTCCGTAGTTATCTCAACCACGTTTACGAGCGTTTATGCTGCCTTTGAGGTCAGGAAACTTGTTTCCGGTAAAGATCTATTCGGAGGCTCATAATTTCCACACGGTAGCCTTCTCGAAAATTCTGGAGGCGACTACCTAAATTTATCTGCGAGTAAATTGCGAATAAAAATTTTCATGGGCGAGTGGCCTCATGACTTCATAAGATCTCACACCCATCGCGTTCTTAGGTAGCTCTTAATATATGCAAAATGAGGCGAGTTGGGTTTTGTGCGGGTTCTCAATCCTCCAAACAACTTGCTCCCTTAATTTGGAAAAGGGATGGGGACCAGGGGTGTGCGGAAATTTTTTAAAAAATTTCAGAAAACAGAAAACAGAAAATCGAGTTTGTCAGAAAACAGAAATCAGAAAACAGAAAGGCCAAAACGGCCAGAAAACAGAAATCAGAAAACAGAAAATTTTCAGAAAAAAGTACTCATTGCATTTTAACTTTTTTTTTTCGAGAGGAAAGAGAGTGTAATTCTGAACATCTTTGCTCTACCTGTGATACAATATCTACGAGACTGAACAAATAGCTAATAAGACATTGATAGTAGCGATGGCACGTCAAAGACAGGTACATCATCTTTGAAGGCACTCACTCAGTTTTTTTTTTAGTTTTAGCCGAGAAATAGCCCACCAGGCTTCACAGCGGCTCTTGATGTGCTATTTCTCAAATATTTCTGGATTGTTTCTCGATTATTAGACGGCTAAGATCATGTTGTTCACGAAATAGCCTAGAAGTAGCCGAGCAATAACCGAGAAATAACCAAGACGTGGAAGGCACACCAACACGCGACGCGGCCTTTCCCAGCTCGCCGAGCAGCCGCCTTGACCTCTTGCCGCTCGGCGGGGCCTCCTGGTGCTAGGCGGGGTTCAAGTACTGAAAACTTGGGTAGTTGAACCGACAGCGGTGTTGACATCCAAATCAAGCCTCAGGAATGCGTCGTGTACAGTTCAACTCCGCATCGCTGTTCAGTCCGCAAAGTGCGCGCCGATTGCGGAAGCGTGCTGTGGCGCGGTTGCGAGTATTCTCAGACAGGGATGTAGGGTTACCCGTGCGGTTTTGCCTTTAGTGCCCAGGTGATCCCACATCCCTGTCTGAGGCTACTCGCAACCGCGCCGCAGCACGCCTTCGCAATCAGCGTGCACTTTGCGGACTGAACGGCAGTGCGGGGTTGAAGAGCACATCTCTTGAAGAGCATTATTTGGCGTCCATTTCGCGGAACATTTTTGGCGGTTATTTCTAGGCTATTACGCGGCAACCAGCTACTTCCCGACCAATTTCCGGTTATCACGCAGAAAGCAGGTTTTTCTTGGCTATATATTGGCTATTGATCGGGTGAATTTCTCAGAGAACGCCAGTACGCCAGCACAGTAGCAGCTGCTGCTGACAGCGAAGGTTTGCACTCTATATTTGCCGTGGGATGCAAACCCTATTGTGCCGAAGTACTGACTAGGTGAGCAGGGTTTGCGATAAATCAGTTGCTGAGTTCTCTTAGTGAGAATGCAGGTTTCACCATCACAAAAGTGGGAAAAGTGAAAAGTTCCTGGAGAAACGCACAAACACAGCTTAAAACAGCTAATTGGTGGGTGTGCGCACGCCCCAACTAACACGATTCATATAAGTGCTGGTTTTCTCGTTTAGCAACCTATTCATGTTTTTGCGAAAGCGACAAATGCCGCGCAATATCAGTAGAAAAATGAGTAATGAGATGTTTGATACCGTTACAGAGCATCTGATTTCTCATTTTCTTTTGATAATCCGCAGCATTTGCCGCTTCGCAAAAGTATGAATAGGGTGTAACAGCAAGGCGGAAGAAGGCAAAACAAACATACATAGAAATTTAGTTAATTGCGGGCAAGGTGACAACCAGCAATATTTTTTTCCTGAGCGTTTTTCCTCTGAGTTTTCACCTATTTTCACTTTTGTGATGATCATGTCTACCTTTTCATGAGGATACCATAACAACCGTTTCTTATGGCGAACCCTACCTTTAGCAGCAATCGCACAATTTAGCACAAGTAGGAGGAAAACCATATGATCGACTAAACAAGCTGCACTGTCCAACAGACCTGGTTTTCGCTAATTTTTGCTGATTTTTTTCTGATTTTTGCAAGATTTTCAGAAAACAGAAATCAGAAAACAGAAAGGCCAAAACGGCCAGAAAACAGAAAACAGAAAACAGAAATTTCCGCACACCCCTGATGGGGACCCTGGCTTGTTGCAAAGTTTTAGGTGAGTGAGAATTTCGGAACGGGTGTGAGTTCTTCGACTACCGATCTTCGACTTCGAGCCCACAGTCTGAATAAGAAACGTGAAATTGATGACTTCAATGTTCAGTGAACTGTGCCGCAGTTTTGAAGAATAAGTTCATTATAAGAGTTCATTATAAGATTGTGTTCAGCGTTACAATTTTGTCAGCGATCGCCACTGCAACAAGGCTAGAATCTCCCACTTGATTATGCTAGTTGCGGAAATTTTCGTTCCTCTAAGAAAGCAAAATTTTGTCATCATTCAAAGCACTTCGATTTCGCTGCCTTGCTTTTCCAGTCAAAAATATGTAAATGCGAAAATGAGACCTTTGAGAGAATTTTTTCTCAGTTTTTTTTGGAATTTTTCGGTTTTGAGACCGGGAATTTTTCGTTTTTCGAGTTTTTTGCACATGCCTGGTTGCCATACAGTTACAGCGACCGGACTATAATATAAAATATTACCCCTGAGGTTGGACCATACTTTTAACGTGGCGAAGCATTACAGTCAAGAGCATTAATGTCATTGGAACTGTTTGCTTTTTTTCTTTGCTTTTCCAAACGCTCGAAAAAATTACAGTGCATCACGTCGGCCAGCACTGAGAAATGCTCCTATGCTAGTTGCTCAGCATATAACACAACATAATAGAATGATGTCATGAGAATGAGGACAAGAAAAACATGAAACTACTAGCAGCTATTTGGGGGAAGTAGGAGTGAGAACGCACGCGCCTAATCGATTGCAGCGAGCGGGCGAAAATTCGAAATAGCAGCTTGAGGATGCCGTAGTATGTTCCATGCCTGACGGTAACATGTTCGCTCGCTCCCGATTTGCATCGGCTAGCGCCTTTCAGGAAAATTCGCGGTGGAAGCATGTTTGTAAGCTGTCCGAGACAAGGTAGCATGTTGGAAACATGTTGAGGGCGGTTATGTTGCTCGTATGATGTTCAGAAAGTTCTGAGTGGACCTCAGACCCCCCTATGGCGCCCTATCACGCACCGAACCCTGTACGGCACTGATTGATATGGGAGATCTGATAATTTATTGAATTTTGACGACGTAATGTTTCTCTTTTTATGGTTTAACGAAACGCAAAATTAACGTGTCAACGCATTAACGGGTTAACGCGGTTTTTTTCCGAAATTTAACGATTAACGCTTAACGAAAAACATAATTTTCATTAACGCTCACCCCTGGTGTTGATGGTATTATCAATCAAATTTGTACAGGGGTGAGACAGAGAGGGACTACGGGAGACCTAGGGGTCACTATCGAAGGACGATTTCTGTCCTCCTTCTGCGTGCTATACTTGGATATCGATCCGGGGAACTAGGTGGGACTACGGATGACCTAAGAGCGACTATAGGAGGACCGATTTTTGTACTAGTCTTGCGTGTCTCACTTGAATACCGGGTGAGACTAAGAACCGTCGTCCAACTATGACGGAGGCCTAAGTCAAAATCCTCAGTGCGGACCGAAGCGTATCAAAGGCACAGAACACCCAAGAAATGCTTTTTCATTTTTATGCTTTTTTTGGAGAGGATCACACGCTGATCACAGCGGTATTTTTGAAATCGTCCAAGACCCCCTATGAAGAGTTATGGCTCCTTAAGATGCCTATATTTTAAGGGTAAAAAATTGGTGGACGAGTTGTCTCAGGCCTGTATTTCTCTTCATTCGGAATTGTTTCGCGAGTGCAAGCCAGGAGAAAGAAAAAGTCCGGCGATAGGGTAAAGAACGGAGATTCGTTGGAATTCATCCAGCCATCGAGCCGCTATCGCGTTCGAAAATTTGGTAGGGGGTCGGGCCTGTGGTGGTCGCTTATATCTCGCTTATATGGAGGAACTGAGATCTCGCGCTTGGCAAGTTTTATATTGTAAAGGCCCACTACACAATCAAATGAAAATCTCTAAATTCATGTCTGAGGGTGTACTGTGCCTTTAAAGTAATAAATAACGTTGGGCACTTCTTCTTATGGAAGCGCAGGGGGCGGAATGGGCAAAACTTATTCCGCCTCTGCGTTTCATCCTATTTAGGGTTCATCTGCAGAATTCAGGTTACAGAAAAATACATCAGACTCATAGTAAGTATATCAACTCACTGCGTATTGTAGTTACACATCACATGGACTTTCTTGCCGCACAGTTGGTGCGCACACCCAATTTCAGTTAGTTTTGATCTCGCCATCTGAAAGGACATGATTTCGAATAGAATGGGTTGCCCTGATTGTGCTAACAATTTGGGGTCATTTGAGCCCTTGAGAAAAAATGCATTCGGTTCGCATTTTTGCGTTGAGGGGCCGCAAGAGGCCGCTAAACTCGACTCGTGTAATGATTTGTATGTGAAAGTGATGGAAGCAATTGAAAGCATACACAAAAGATCGTTGAGATTATATAGCGGTTGTTTTTAAAACAATTCCAAAAGAGCAGAGGGAAAAGGGAACGTTTGCCAGAGGTGTACCGCGGGATCGTGTTGCACCTTCAACAAAAGAAGTTTTGCTACTATTCTAGTCAGATTGTCGAACCTGTACGAAAAAGTCCTGACTAGCATGCACGCGTCTGTTTTCCTTGTCATCGAATCCATCTCTCATCGGTACTGCCCACCAGCGATCCAAGGCGAATTGAATCCCTTGGCGAATTGTTCCTTGGCCGCAACTAAATGCTCCCAATTTTGAAAAAAATTGGAGCCTTTCATTCAATTAGTAAGTCGCGCTTAGTTAAAGGCACAGTCCAAGCTCAGGAGTAATTTTTGATATTATACTCCGGTCGTCGTGAATAGCAACTCTGCCAAACGCGAAATCTCAATTCGCTCAAATCAGCGAGAAAAGGCTGGGAAAAAGTCGACTCCGCCCCCACGGAAGAAAAAAATGGGTAACGCCCACCGACAAGCTTCTGGTCTCGATAGGGAGGAGAAGCCCGATCGGTTTTGAACAAAATATATGTTCTTCCATTTGTTTTCGCTGTGGCCTTATTTTGTGACCTGCTCCAAAAAGATGGCTGCGAATAACGAGAAAAAACCGGCCCGAGACAACTCGTCCGCGAATTTCTCGCCGTTCAAATTCAGAACTTTTGAGGGGCCATAACTCCGTTCGTAGTGGTTTCTGTGCGATCCTGGAGACACATTTGTGATCAGCGTTAAATTTTCTCCAAAATAAGCAGGGAAACAAAAATTCGATTCTGAGGTTGGACTGTGGCTTTAAGGTGTCCGAATGAGATTGGCCGACCATGCGACTGTCGTGGGTGGCAGGAGGCCGTGGCATGTGCCGCTTTCGAACGAGTGTTCAAAATACTGCTACGTCCCCCCTCGGCTGTAGAACTGATTGATTTCTTGCTGACAGCCGCTGCCGGCCCCGCTCCTAGTGAATGGCTACGGGTGATGGCTCGCTGTCGTTACGCATCCTCGTCCGAGATCGACGCTTGCGACAGCCGCCTGCCACGTACGACAGCAGCATGGTAGGTCATTCTCATTCGGACACACTTTACCAAGCGCGGAATCATTGAATCTATCGGATCGATCCCTTTGTTTTCCAGTGTGTCGCTTTCCCCGCAAAGGAGAGCCGCTGTTGAATAAGAGGCAGACATTAAATTCGATTGCTCTTCAGATTATTGAATGAATAACACTAACAACTGTTCGCTGCTAGTTCCCAATAATCAATCAATCCACCCCCATCTAACTGATCGGGTTTTATACCGGAATTCAGAACTAATAAACTCACGTGTTCATGCTGACACCAAAACCAGCACGAAGCAGTGGCTTGTACATACAAGTAGAGGTACTGCACTGCTTGACGTAGACTTGCGCCTGTCTCTCCAAAGTGCAATTCCAGTGCTGAACATCGCAATAAAGTGAAGAGGGAGAAGTAGCGCTTGTTAGACTAAACGTAACCCACATACCACTTTGTACATATTCTTGGCGGGATTGAGTTTGCCGACTTTGTTCGGCTCCAGACCCTTTGCCAGCTTGCGTCTGTGTTCATTGTGAAAGTTCAGGTACAGATCACGGTACTCGTCAGTGTTAAGACTGTTATCGCACTTGTAAGCTGAAACCAGCGATTGTCTTACAAGGGAAGTACATTTGATCAACCTGGCCTTTCCGGATGAAATAAACTTTCCTAGAACCGTTTTTGACTTAGACTGCGATTATTGTCTTCGCAGCTGCCTAAAACCAATTTGAAAAGAGTTATGACGTTTTTTCGTCAGATTTCCGTACCTATTGTAACTTCCAAATTGCGCATCTTTGAAAAGCCCGGAAACGGGCCTCGTACTTATGTTCAGCGCCCAAATTTTCCCACTGAGCGAATTTTGGATCTAGGCCGATTTTGCAAACTTTGCGCTGACTGATTGTCTTTTGGACTTGCAAGGATTTTTGGCTGGGCGCTTATTTAAACCAATTAGAGGGCCCAGAAAGCGTTTCGAAAAAACCCTCCAGATTTGGCTCAATTTTTTCCCAGATAGGTTATTTGGGGCGCTGATCACGAATCTGTGGTTTATTTTTCAATTTCCGGATTTTTCGGAGCAATTCGCTCAAAGCATTCCAACGGGCCAAAAATTTGAGGACAAAACGCGTCTTTCGACATTTTCGGATTTCTCCGATAGAAGTGTCTCAGAATTATTCTGTAACAGTAATTTGACGTGCTCAACGCGAATCTGAGGTGCGTTTGCCGATTTTCGACGGATTACTGTAGATTACGGTGGGTATACGGCAGTTTGGTAAAAGTCTCAGATTTGACTCATAATTTTTATACGGGGGTTATTCGGGGTGGTGAATACGAAATTTATGTACATTTGTCCATTTTTGAAATACTGAGGTAGGTTTCTCTCTCTAAATGGCATGGTACCTATCGTAACCTCAAAATTTCGACAAACGGGCTCGTGCTTCGTGTTCACCACCAGGGATGTTCGTAATAGAAATTTTGCAATTCTTTAGCCGTTAGACGTTCAACCGGCCAAAACCCTCGTTAGTCGTTAGTCGTTAAAAATCTAGCTTTTGAAAGCAAGCAAAGTTGCAGAAAAAATTCCTTATGAATAGAGAAAAAGGAAGGCATGAAGAAATGTATGTTTTCCAAAACAATCATGGCCATTAAAGACACAAATCACTCCTTGTTAGAGATCCTAGTTCAAACTGCAATTCTACATATACACAATTAAAACTATGCACGAAAGCCTAATACTCCAGTGTGTATTTATCGATTTTTGTCATTTTTTCGGTAAAAAAAAAGAAACAATATGGGAAACCGAGGAAATCTTGAACTCTGCTTTTTTCCAGCGCAAAACATGCCACTCTGCGTTACTGTGCTTATCTGGGCCAAATTCCGGTCCGCAATTGCGTCTCGACACGCTTTGCAGCCGCACGCGCTCGAGTCAGCCGGGATTCCAGCGCCAAAGCCGACTCGATGTGGCTTTTTTACACAATTTTCTCTAATATTTCTTAGTTTCTAGTTTACGAAACCCACCTAGAGTCAGCAGATCGGCGGCTGCGGCGTGAAGCTCTTCTGACTCGGGAGCGTGCGGCCGCAAAGCGTGTCGAGACGCAATTGCGGGCCGGAATTCGGCCCAGATAAGCACAGTATATGATGTTATTTGGGATCTACCTGGTGGTGACAACACTGAGGATTGCACCGACTTTGCACTATTTGTGCTTCGCGTCGCGATTTGAGCGCTTGTGTGGTGTAGAGCTTGTTCCCATAATGGGAAAGGTCGGAAGAAATTAGCATTCAAGTTAAAATTTTACCCCTGAGAGCCTCAGCACCACTTTTTGCAAACCCCGTATCTCGAATTTATGACTGAAAGTCGAAGGACGGCACCCTTTACAATCCAATCATCGGATACAGTTCCCATCACTGGGCAGTTGTGGCCTGCAGGCACCTCTCCATATTATCACCTCTGATAGTGTCCTCTGCAAAAATTTTCGCTGGGGCCGGCCAGTGCCGGTACCGGTTCAGTGAGCCTACCATAAAGTTGCGCGACCGACGCGAAACCGCATATAGTTGACCGCAATGTTAAAAGGACATGGTGCGGTTGCGGACTCGCACTAAAACTACGGTAGAATCTGGCACTTTGCCAGATTTCGTCATCGATCGGCGCCAACCGTTGTCTCTCTGCTCATGAGAATATCAGCTGTGGCGCCGGTCGATGACGAAATCTGGCAAAGTGTAGTTTTAGTGCGAGTCCGTAACCGCACCATGTCCTTTCAACATTGCGGTCAAATGTAAATGCTGCGCCTAACCTTGCGTAACGCTCGTTTGGGGTTTCATGTGGGGGTTCCAGAATTGTGAAGCAGTGTCAGTAGAAATTATAAATACTGAAAACTATGGTTATGTTGTACCATACATCTAGAACAACCAACAGGGCAATATGTATCAACCCTGTTGTAAGCCTTGGGTTGGAGCACGATTTGAATGACTATATACTTTCTAGCGAAGTTTGGGATTGCTTACGAAAATATTTTTAATTTCGTTAATCGTTAGTCGTTAGTCGTAACACTCAAAAAGCCCATTTATCGTTGAATTCGTTAGTCGTTAGTGGCCATTACGCACATCCCTGTTCGCCACCATAGATTAACCCTGAATACAGGCCCTGGGCCAAATCCGAATTTTTTTCAAAACACCCTTGAAATTTCAGCAGGAGTGGTACCTTTACCTTGCCTCCAGGTTTTGAAAATGCGTATAACGTTTTTTCAGAGGTGTTTGAGAAAGTCGCGAAGACCGTAATCGGATTATACGTCAAAAACGGTTCTAGAAAATTATATTACACCCGAAACGTCCAGGCTGACTAAATACAGTTCCCATGTTAGAATCACGACAGCCATTGATTTGCCATTGATTTCAGATTCCAGAAGAAGAGAGGAATCTCCAAAGAAGGCCGAAAACGTGAAGCCCCAGAATTGAACACCTGTACCCTTCCCGCATCATCAGCTCACACCCTGAGTCGTAGTCTCATACAAGCTCCTTGTCAGTGACCATGAAGGATTATTATGCGTATTTATTGCTGGAGCAAAAGATGCCACACTTTTTACCTACTATGGGTGTCGTTTTGGAAGCTGATGACATTCATGTAACGTATCTTCGCTCACCGCCTTCACATTGTAACGGTTCAACTAAAACACTTACTTGAGGCGTCTATTGCCAGTAACAGGCCCAACTGAAACGTGAAAATTTGAGATCAAGCCAAATAAGTCTCAAGATAGCCACATACCGCCAGTAGAGCTGAGAACGGATTCATTGCTATTGTGTGATCTGAACTGATCGACCCTCCCTTTTATGCTGGTACTCCCAGAACTGTTCTCGAACAATCGGGCTGCGTTTCTATTTGCTCTTCATAGAGAATAATAGACCCTAATATTTGTCCTATTGAATAAATATGATATATTCAAGGTACTTTTGTAGAACATTGATGGCAGCTCTATATGGTTCTAATATTGATCGCTCTTACATATTTTAGTTCCCCATCCCAGTTGCTCTCAAATAATTTTTTAGTGACATCAGGAGTCTCCAAACTTGCGAAAGCTGATACGTGGGAGTTGAGGATTCCTGATTCAGCTATGCAATCGATTTGTATAAGAAACTTAGCTCTGTCATTGAAGGCGGGTCAGGGCGGCATTCCAGTACGAGTGTTTTCGCGAAATCGAAGCGCAGACCTCAGATCCTCCCAGGTAACGTACGAAAACCGCAGAAAAGTGTCTTGGTCAAGTCACTTGAGCCATTTCTGGAATATTCGCCCACAAAAGTGTGATAGACGTCCGAGTTTCCAACCGTTATCCACGCCTTCTTGACCTTACGGTATGGAAATCGTGTCCCAGTAGCGCCATAAATGCTCCCATTGCGGCTGACCCACTATACCTATGTCGAGTAGAGTCATCTAGTCTTGGTACTAAAACAGTTGACATCGACTCATTCGACCGCTCGATCAATCGACAATCTGGAAAATCGAGTTAGTCGGAAACTCGGTAATTAGAAATCATGAAAAATTGAGTCATTTGGAATTTCAATCATTCGAGAGACCCTAACACTCGCATGAGCTGGATAGTCAACTGTTTCGAGTTTCGATAACTCATTGTCAGCTAACTTCATAAAATGTAGGAAAACTGAGTGATCGGCTCATCTATTCTATGATCTCGCTGACAAGGGAAGGATACTCACTCAAGCGGCTATTTCGATTGAAATGTTCATTTCCTAGACTTACTTTTGACGTACTATTCAGATTCTACTTTACAGCGGTGGAACATTTCTCTAAACGGTGCTTTGAGCGTTTTCAGTAGATTTTTGTAGCTAGATGGCATTATAATTGACGTAACCTACAGCAGCCTTCCATTACCTGAAAATGAGCCACATATTCATGTTTAGCACTCCAACTAACCCCCTTAACGGAGTTAGGACTGGGAGAGTTTCCGACCGTTGGGCCGTCAAACGTGGTATTGAGCTTGCTTACTGCGGCTGCGATGGTCGACAAATTTTTATCTGCTCAAACGTCGCCAAGGAGAAGGAGAGTCATTGTTGGCACGGATCGTACTGATACTGTACGCTCTTTATTCTGCAGTGACGCAAACTCAGTGCGCGTACGTGCGCACCAAGTTTGAGCCAAGGCACAACAAGGAACGCAGAGTATGAGTGCGATCCGCGCCGACTGTACTTGCGGGCTTCAAAAGAATATGAGGTTCGTTTTTGGATGACAAGTATTGACAATCATTGTAGGTTACGATAGGAAGAATGTACTTCCGCTACTACAACCTAGAACATAGATATGTAGGTGCACCGAGATGGCGCTAACCTTCAATGGGGAAGCCAAGTATCACTAGGATCCATACCGACTGGACGTAATAGTGGCATTTGATTCTGATCAGCTCTATTGTTTTGAGGTCGTGAGCTCCTGGCAAGCGCCAGTCTGCGTTGGAACCATTCAAGCTGGGCCTTTGTTGAAAACTGAATTTTGAGTCTTTTGAATATTTTGTCTTATGACAGGGTATGAGATCACAAGACATCAGAAGGTAGATGACAAGTTGAATTTACAACTTAGGAGCCAATCAGGACTCGAAGCTGCATTACATTGCTTTTCGGGGATGAAGAACATCAAAAATTTAATTTACAAAAAAGGCTTCAGCTCAACTGAAATCAATGTCGATTCATGCTTGTCGTCTCACAACCGTTGTCAGATAATTGCTGTTTTCCCTACACAACTCTTGTGTCAACCAGCTGAGGATTGCAGAGCGGGTATTGCAGGTGTAATGGTAGCACTCTCGCTCGGTAAGCCATGGGAAGCAGGGCTAGTAACAATCCCCCAGAAGGTGGAAACTACCGGCTATCACTGCGTGACGACAGTATCGATCACTTCTCGGCTATCAATGTGAACACGCCGTCATAGGAATGCACACGCGGCGCTCTAGTTAATGACCGTTACAGTCAGGCACCTGGCAGCAGTGAGCGTTCTTTTGCGAGGTGGCTGAGTGCAAAAAACGGATAGTGACTTCGCTCACCGCCCTAACTCACACACTCGCGGGGGTCGGTGGCCGGTTGAGGGGAGTTGAACAGGTAGCGTGCTGCCGCTCAAAACGAAAAAAGGGGCGGGCTAAGCCCGAAAACTCCCCCATTTATGCCGAAAACTCCGCGTGTCAACCTCCCACCGACCCGACAATGCTACGCCGCATTTGACCCGCTCACACCAAGAACTCTGCCTAATCACCTCCCACCGACCACTCAACGTGACGCCACACCCACGTGTTTACACCGAAAGCTTCGCCTGATCACCTCCCACCGACCACCACCTACCACTCCTGCAGTCGCGGGCGTCAGTGGCAGGTCAGGAGGCAGCATTGACGATTCAACCTGCCACCGACGCCCGCCAAAGCGTCGATATTCCGAACAATGTCAACCATGAAAAGCACAAACACCTCTCATCCAAGCGCAGCGTATACATTGTGGGCTGCCGTTTCCTCGCTCTACACGAGAGAACATCAGAGAAATACAGTGCAGACACTGCCACACGTCGCCCCGAAAACTCCGCCACATATGAGACATTACCACGAAAACTTCGGCAGTTATGAGTCATGCCGAAACCTCCGCCGATCAGCCAGATCCGGTCAATTTGATTGAGAAAGGGGCGTTTTAACCGGCCACTGACCCCCGCGATAGCCTGAGAAGAGGAAAGAGAAATAGCGCGCGATGCGAAGAGAAGTTCGGTCGATATGGTGGACGTGGGGCCGTGCAAGTCCAAGTGACAAAAAAGAAAATCGACAACCAGGCACGATAAAAACCACAGTAACGCGGTAGATAAAAATTATTTGTGTGGGAGAGCGGTCGCCTTCACCACGTCAGAGATAGATACGAAGCAGCAACCGCTCTAAAACCTTTCTGAATGATCTGAAGGTGGGCTACGGTGGTTTTTATCTTGCCCGGCTGTAGATTTTCTTTTTTGTGCCCAAGGGTGGCGAGTTCTTGAGGAAAGTGCGCCCCGAGAGAGGGCAGTGGAGCGCTTGCGAACCGACCACTCCGTTGTCCACTTATCACCCCAGCACCGCATGGTGGCCTATCTCGTTGTCTAGGTGGGCAATTGAAAATTGCACCCGCCGGCTGGCTGCCATCCGGCTCCGCTGCCAGCTGATAGGAATGACAGGCGAAACGTTTAAAGGTTCATTTGAAGATTTAATTATTACTGGCGAGGATTAGTGGTAGATTTACGCCGAATTGTACGGAGCTGTCTTTTTTATAGATTTCACGTGCTTTACTCCTAATCTAAGCTCAACTTCAAATTCCTAGAAGTTGTTGTGGCCATATTCAATCATTCTCAGATTTTTTTCAGGTGATTGCTCACTACAAATAAATGCGACGAAACCCATGTAAGGAAGGTGGCTGAAAAATCATTTTGTTTTCGAGAAAAAGCATAAAACTTAGGTGATTATGCGGTCTCATTTTGTACTCAACTCGGCTACCTTATGTTGTGCTCTTTAATGGCTTTAGCAATTTGAGCCTTTTCGAGAAATGTTGATGGCAATAATTTGGATAGAGGTTCTTTGAACCCATTCACGACTGCAGGCAATATTGCGTGTCCGTATACCGTGTCCCACCGGTAGGACACGTCGGCTTGAACAGCGTTCCACGGGTGATTGTTTTTTTCTTTTTTCTTCATATTGTAGCAAGTAACGCTGAAGGAACATTTTCACAGTTTGAGCTCCCAACATCCTCTTATTTTAGAAGAACAATACCTTGAAACAGCAACACTGTCAACTAGGTTGCAACTTTCTAGAAGAGGAAACAAGTTTCCGTTGGACCACGAGGTTTGTATTCAATTCTAGGGTAGGTCAATGCTTTGATCATATGTAGGTTTGTAAGTTCCTTCTTGCCGCGTAGAAATCGATTTTTGAAAACTTGTCCCACCGGTGGGACAAGTGGTCGTGAATGGGTTAAAGAATTTTTGAAATCGTTATTTTCTCGACACAATTTACTTTAATTTTGATAGAAAAATCATCAATTGGCGAGTGCTTTGGTTCGAAAATTTCCGGAGACCAGACGAACCTTCAATCACTGTAATATCAGCCATTCTATTCCGGTATCTTGGAGAAAACTGCATCCATGGAAGATGTGCATCTTTTCCGAAAGAAAATCAGTTCGTCTTTCAACTCGGAACATGAAGAGTTTCTCACGTATAACATCCTTTGTGTCGCGAAACTGAGTGAACATGAAATCTAGTTCAAGATTTAGAATATTTCACTGTGAAGCAGTCTTCTCGGCGACACTCATTCATTACTGACAGTGGCCTGTGTTGAGCGCGCTCACAAATTCGTGCAGGATACAAGGTAAGCATGAGACAACCTTCATTGTTAGTACCAATCCTCGAAGGTTGACGAAGGTCAATGTAATTGTTGTAAAGTTTAAACAACCATTGGAGAATCGAATAAATCTTGATGTGTTCAGCTAATTTGACAGAGCCTCATACTACCTCGGGCAAGCTACAATCAAAGTTCTCAATATTGCTACGATGCCGAGGTTTATTGAGAGCCGTATATGGCATTTGATCCGCGATGTACCAGCTGAATTCCAAGCACTCCTTCAAACAAGCATTGTCTCTGAGAGAGAAGATCATCTCCACGAGACAATCAATCCACTTCCTCGCCCGATGCCTGAGAAACAACGTCATACCAGAGTTCA
The DNA here is from genome assembly GCA_029168955.1 of Aplectana chamaeleonis. Taxonomy (NCBI): domain Eukaryota; kingdom Metazoa; phylum Nematoda; class Chromadorea; order Rhabditida; family Cosmocercidae; genus Aplectana; species Aplectana chamaeleonis. Next base: position 98,369 of record JAPDOI010001831.1, read on the forward strand.
TCGCAAAGAACAAACTGCGTGACGTATGCGGAAGGCCCGCAAACGACCCGAAAGCACGAAGAATCGAGCTGCAACTACTCCGAATAGCTCTACGTGATAAGAAAGATCAGTTGCTCATTATGTTGGCTAGGTGCATTTCGAAAGAATAGAATTGTATAAAGTTTTTGGAGGGTCGTCTTTGGGGAGGATAGTGGAAGGGTCAAAATCTATTTGTGATAGTATACGGTGTAAGGTCAAGGCATCTCTACAAGAGAATTCCGACAACCTCTTGTGTACAGTTCGTAGTTAGGAGAATGGGCGTTTTAGTTTTGTATCAGGTCGAGCTCCTAGCCATCAAGCTATCAGTAGTGCACCAGAGTCTGAAAATTCAAGAGCTACCGTGTTGGGTGATACCTCTCTTTCCGAAAATCCACTCGCAGTTCTACAACTGGGTCCTAGTTTCTCTTTGTCTCAGACCATTTCTACCCTTGTCATGCGTAAAGTCATCTGCGGCCTCCACGAGCTTCAGGATCGGCTCCGTTTCAGGGCTGAATTCGGGTCTGGGCAAGTCAGTGCAGCGTAATCTCGTGCGTTTCCTACCATAGCCTTTCCTAACACGTATCTCAAACAGCACGAACCCAATATACGCGCCAACATTGACTTTCGGATCCTTGCAGATAAAGTTTCCCGGGCCATAAGACGTTTTCATTCGGAGAAATCCACCAAAAATTTGAGCCACTCCCAAGTTTTGTATCCTAAGGAGGTGCGCAAGCTGATAGCTACCAACGCCCCACGCTTATCGGTCAGCGATTAAGGTTGGGAGTTTGTCGTTATCCCTCACGACATGGACGTGGCAATAACCGAAATTCATCATTCGAACGCTTCCATTTATCGCCCTTCTTCGGAAAAACAGTTCAAAGCGCAATATCGAAAGCGCAGTAGGTTATGGGTTGCAGAGGCGAAATCAGCTGGTCTAGCCCAAACAGTAATCACGAGCTTGAAAATAGATTCTCCATCTTGTCCCGTTTTGTACTTGCTCATCAAAACTCACAAATTCGCGACATCTTAGGATCTCACTTTAGTCAACCCTGCGGCAGTAAAAGTTAGACCTATCATCAGTTGCGTGGGTTGTCCAACGGGTCGAATTCCTCAACTCACTTCTCACCCAACTCTTACCTTTCATAAAAGCGCACCTGCCTAACACGCGAACTTTTCTTGACCACTTTCGTTTCACGCAATTAAGCACTAATTGTGTTTTGAAGTCTTTTGGTGTTACAGCACTACACACCCACGTTAGCAATTACTTCGCTATGGAGGCAGTTTTCGAGCTACTGAGCCAACATCGAAGTAACATCAAGATGTATGGGCTTTCTGTGCGTAACTTATGGTTCTCCTCTAAGAATGCCTCAATCGCAATTTTTAAGATGGGCCGGAAACCATTTTTCTCAATTACGGGGACTGGCTATGGGACAGCGGCTAGCGCCAACGCATGCTATCGCCTTCATGGCAAAGGTCGAAACACCAGTGCTCGAATCATTGCCCCTATTTCGCCGTCGCTACTTTGACGACTGTTTTATAATTCGCGCGACGCAACAGGAAATGGACCACTGATTCGACTTGATGAACGCTCAGTCCGAACACAGAAAATTTACTCCGGAAAAACAGAGCGATGACTGGTTGCCTTTTCTAAATGTTCAAAGTCAAGTCTCGGGGGATAGGAAAATCACAAAGTGGTACCGCAATCCTTAAGTCAAGAACATACTAGTCCACTGCCGGTCTGCCCACCCCAATCAAACCAAAAGGGCAGTTGTAAGGAACATGTTTCTCACCGCAGTTAATGCGTGTTCGGGCGATCAAAAACGCGAGAAATCAAAAAAACTCGCTAGCCAGATTGCGCACTTCAACGGATATGAAGATTACTCAAAGAGGTACCGGCCTACGCATGGCCGCGAGCAGAGTCTAAACGGACCTCAAGACGATAAAGTTCCTATCAAAGTTCCGTTTATTCCGGATGAGGTGAGCAGCGCCATAAAAAAGTGCTTGCGAAAAGCGGGATTGGAAAATTGAGTGGCTTTGGTGGATATCCCTCCTAATACCATAAAACGTCAATTGGTGAGAAATTGCCTATATGATCGCACTTGCGTTACCCCTGATTGTACCATTTGCCCTCAGGTCAGGGAAGAAGACTGTACTGTTTTGGGCGTCATCTTTCTCATCACGTGCCGAAGCTGCGGAGAGGAGTATATCGGAGAAACGGCTCGACCTCTGCATTTGCGCATCAAAGAGCACTTAGATGGTAAAGAAAAGTCGCGTAGCTACACTGCACTGGGGTGCCTTAGGATTAATTCAACCTAGTGGAGGATTTCGAGGTCCGAGAGGAGATACTGGGGCGGGAGACCATAACGAGTGCGCGGAAAGCTCTTTAAGCGTTTTGGATCAGTGCGAGGGACCTCAAGGTAAACCGTAAAGAAAAGGGTATAAATACCACACGGGAACTTCAGCCTTACGTCAAACTTGCCGTCTGACTTGATCGTGAAACTGCTCCATTGGTGCCCCAGCGTATTCTACTGATCCTTGATTTCTGAGGACTTGACTAGGTATGTTACTTAGCCTACTTTTCTTTTGTCTACTAGCTGGAAATTTGGAAGTCGACTTTATGTAGAGAGTTTACCGCAAAGGCGTTTGTCCGTGTATCGTCCATCACTGGATGAGGGCTCGCCGCGACGCTGCTTGGCGGGAAAAATTGCGCGATCAATAGCCACTCTCCCTTCGTTTTCCTGCGCGCAATTTTTCCCGCCAAGCAGCGTCGCGGCGATCCCTCATCCAGTGAGGGACGATATTTTCATGATTTTATTTGGCTCTTCAAGGCTCTGAAAAAGGCGAAACCGTCGAGACGGCAGCAAAATAAAGCCTCATACTACCTCGTGCAAGCTTCAATCAAAGTTCGCAATAATGCAGTTGTTGTGAAGTTTAACCCATTCACGACCACGTGTCCCACCGGTGGGACACGCGTTGACCACCACTTCGGACCGCGTGTCCCACCGGTGGGCCACCATTTTCAAAAATCGATTTCTCCGTCACTAGAAACTACCTTCGAACCTACATATGATCAATGTATTGACCTACCCAATACTTGAATAAAAACCTCGTGGTCCATGAGTAGGTCAAGTGCAACAACATATCTAGACTTTTATAAAATCAGGTGCGCTGAAGTAGAGGAAAAAACGGCTGTAAAATGACTTCAAAAGCACCTTATATTTTTTTTTGTCGTCTATTGCTAGTTTTTAGGTTGCTTTGTAGGAACCTATCGTTTGAAACACGTTTCCTTTTCTAAAACCGTCGCAGCTCAGTTGACCCTGTTTTGGTTTTGAATAATTGTTTCTTGATAACGAGAGCGTCTCGGAAGCTCAAACTCTGGTACTGTCCGACCCTCGTTGATAGCTACAATGTAGACACAAAAAAGGGAAAGCAATCACCCGTGGAACGCTATTCAAGCCACCGTGTTCCACCGGTGGGACACGTTATACGGTAACGCAATATTGCACGCGGTCCGAACGTGCAGCCACCCAAAATTAGGCGTGGTCGTGAATGGGTTAAACAGCCATTGGAGATTCGAATAAGCTTCTATGTGCTCAGAAATTTTGACACGGTTGCACCAGCGCTGCTGCTGAGCTCGGCCTACTCAGGAAGGAAAAGGTCTTGGGAAAGGAAAAAATAGAGGAGACTGACCACGAGCGGAAAGGACAGCTCGCGGTCGATGGGCTGTCAGCTGTTCGCCAACATGTTGGCGGCGGCCTAGCGATGAGAGGACTGTCATTGGGGACAGTGTTTTCCCGTCAGCTGATTGACAAAGAGTCGCCAGCCCCTTCTTCCGTTCACTCGCTAGAGACTCTTGTTTTTTCACCTATCTACCATAATCGTCCCTTCCGTGATGGTCTGTGATCGTCGGGAGCTTCCCTCCAAGAGGGAACTTGGCAATGATCCCGCATAAAAACATACGCTTCTATCGCTCTTCGCGATATTGAAACTCTTCAAGTTTTCACTTTGTTTGGAGTAAGCAAATGTTCAAGAAAGAAGCCCTGCGAGGCAATGGTCCAGTACCTCCACTGCGGCTGAAGTATGGAGGCATGGAAATGAATCAATTTGAAAAATAAAATGTAGTCAGAGTAATTAAAGTCTGAACGTTTCCAGGTTAGCCTCAACACGAAATTTTCTCAGAAGTGATCTAACTGCCTAAAAATCACTTTGACATATTCGCCAAAGAGGAATTTTCTCTCCGGCTCACCGCACTTTGGCTGGCTTGGATCGCCGATACGTGCAACTAGAATCGAAAAAAAAATCACTCGAGATTTCTGAAACCTAAGGTGAAAAATGAAATTTGTATGGCAGAAAATGTTTCCCTGCAGTATTTGAGTTCTAGAGGAGGTTCGAGGGCTATTTAGTGAGTTACAATGAGTGAACTCTGAATTTTCCAAAACTTTAGCGACCGAGGAATTTCTTAGCGGAGCCAGCTATGGGAAAACCGTAGACCATTTTCAAAACTTCCGTGTTGGGCTACTCCTGATCTTGCACCACCGCTCTTCATTAGAAATGTGGCAATTGCTATTGCACCCCTTTGGAGCTCATCTGCAAGTCCAGTTCCATTCGCAGTCAAGTATCCAGTAAGTGGAAGCACGCGTTCGTTCTGTCCCTATCTCCAAAAAGCGTTAATTAGCAACTATCGGCTCATAAGTATCACCTGCGTACTCGCTAGAACCTTCAAAAACATCGGAAACTACCGTAACTAACTAGATATTAATGTATAGGTACCTGGGAATCAGCTCACTGGTAAAGGCAGCAGACACGCTCGAAAAAGTTGTTGAGATAACTATGTTTCTGAAGTCGCATGGCTCCTAGTAGACTGCTCACGCCGTTGGAAGCGTCAAAAACGAGTCAAAACTATAAAATTTCAGCAATGCGAATCGAACATTTTCTGCAACCCCGCCTCTGAGCTTCTACAAGGCCGCCCCAAACTACAAACTCGCCCAGATTGATAGTACTAAAAAGGTCACTTTGGGTGGTTTTTGATGCTCCCAACGAGGTGAATATTCCAGTAAAGGCTGTAAAAGTATATCGGCTTCCCTATGTCAACCATTTTGTTGCTAATATTCGCTGTTTCAACCGCGAACCGTAAAACTCGTCCACTTTCATCTGATAACAAAATAACCGTTATTCCTCTATTTGCACTCAGTTTTCGTCCGTTTTTTCGTCAGTTCCTAATACAACCAGCTCCGAACCTTTGATTTATGCCATGAAATCGATACCATTTTTGAGCGTGTCTGCTGCCTTTAAAGGCACAGGACACCCAAAAAATTAATTTTGAGATTTCATGGTTATCTTGGGCAGAGTCACACGCTGATCACAGTGTTTTCTCTGAAATCGTCCAATACCCCCTTTGAACAGAGTGATGGCTCTTCGAAGGTGCCTAGAATTTGAGGGTGAAAAATTGGCGGACGACTTGTCTCAGGCCTGTATTTCTCTTCATTCGCAATCGTTGCGCGAGAGCGAGCCACGATAAGGAGAAAGCCCAACAATGGGCTTAAGGACGAAGACTTGTTGGAATTCATCCGACCATCGAGCCGCTATCGAGTTCGAAAGTCTGTTAAATGGGTTGGGCCTGTGGTGGTGAGCGAAGGGGGTCGGGCCTGTGGTGGTCCTTATATTTCGCTTATTTGGAGGACTTGAGATCTCGCATTTGTCACGCGTTATACAGGAGGGATCTTCTACACAATTACATGAAAATCTCAAAATTCATATCTGAGGGTGTATTGTGCCTTTAAGGCTAGAAATTCTACAGAAGCCTTGATGATAACGACGTTGGATGATTGGACCAAAGCCGTTGATAATAAAACTGACTTCGATGTTGTTTATTTTGATTTCGCCTGAAAGGGAACTACTATAAGTCATGCTAACCATTTCAAATGAAATGTACTTTTCTAGAACCGTTTATGACGTAAAGTCCGAATATGTCCAGCTGCCTAGACCCACTCTGAAAAAAGTTATAGGCATTTTTTCTCTGATTTTCGTACCGATTGTACCCTCCAAAAAGCGGAGTAAGCTTTCGAAAATCCGGAAACGGACCTCATAATCGTATTCAGGGCTCAAAACGACCCCCGTAGACAAAGTTTGAGTGAAAGCAACTTTTCCGAATTTCGCCCAGACTGACAGCGTTTTAGACTTGTTCGAATTTTCCGTTCAGCATTCAATTACTCAGGCAAACCATCGCTCCGAGCGGTACCGGAGAGCTACTCGAGCGCCGCTGCCTCTCCGCTCCGAGCGAAAATTAGCCATCTACTCGGGCCACAGCAGCCGCTCCCCGGGCCACAGCAGTATCGCTCGGAGCGATCTTCGGTCCCAACTGGCACTGCGGTCTTTGCTCGGGCGATTTTCAAAAATTTCCTAATTGCTATTTTTTCTTAATTTCCGCCTCTTCTGGAGAGGATTAAGCCTGTTAAGAGGATAAGGTACCTGTTACAGCCTGCGGGTCAGGAGGTTAATCCTGCCACAGGCCGCAACAAGGATACCATCCCAGCATGGTCCGCAATGAGGAAGCCTTCCCCACCGCGGGCCATGAGGGATCCCCTCGGCCGCCAAAAATTGTCATCCTGAGAGTGATCCGAGGTCACCTCTCAAGAGTGGCCTCGAAAGGCCAACTACGCGTCTACAAGAGGTGAGCCGCCTTTTATACCCGCAGGATTGGTTGTTCTTTGAGTGATAACGTTTCTCGCACGTTATCACTCAAAGAACAACCAATCCCGCGTCTCTCTATCTCTGGCGATGGCACCGCTGTGGCTCCGAGAGCGACCGGAGAGCGACCGAGAGGCGAACTGGCACCGGACAGGGACCGCGGTGCCAGTTGGTCCCTCGGCCGCTGTCCGGGCGATGACGTCATAATTGGGAGGAGCCGGTCCCGCTCGGAGCCATGGTTTGCCTGAGTATATGTATCAATGACGGGGTCCAGAGAGCGTTGAAGAAAAATATTCCAGATTTGACTTGGAATTCGCCCTGGAGGTTATTTGGGGTGCTGATCACAAATCTGAGAATTGTTTGTCGTTTAACCAAAGTTTTCGACTAAATTTGTTCAAAGCTCCCACCGGCGGAAAAGTTTGAGGGAGAAATCGACTTTAGACGATTTCCGTAATGGAACGACAGATGTGGCTCAGATCGTCCTTCTGTGGGTTATTTGGAGCGCTCAGCACGAATCTGATGTCAGTTTATCGAATTTAGACAGCTTACGGTAGATTACGGTGGGTATACGGTAGTTTGGCCGAAGTCTCAGATTTGTCTAAAAACTTCTCTGTGGGGGTTATTTGGGGTGCTGAATACGAATTCAACGTCCATTTGTCGATTTTCGAATTATTAAGGTAGGTTTTGCCTCCTAAATGGCATGTTACCTACCGTAGCCGTAATTTACCTCGCCGCGAAGCTTTATAAATGCTCATATGTAACTTTTTTCCGAATGAGTCTAGGCAGCTGCGATGAGCAGATTCGGACTTTACGTCATAAATGGTTCTAGAAAAGTACATCTCATTTGGAATGGCTACTATGACTTATAGTAGTTCCCTTGTGAGCTTCTGATAGAGTGCCTTTCGAAAACCTTGTTCTCAAGCTTGAGGTTGCATCCTAGGACAGTCAGCCGGATCGAAAATTTCATCATCAGCACTAGCCCTCGAGTCAAGGTCAACGAGTTCTATTCTGGCATCTATACAGTGACAAACGGAGCAGAGCAAGGTGGAGTTTTGTATCCCATAGACCCCGTCAGAGTTCCACCCTGTCGATAGGCACCGAAATAGTGATAGTGACTGACGGGTGCAGGAAATCCACCTAATGAGCCTGTCTGCGACCGTCTGTTTGCGTCCGCAATCCTCCCAGTCGATACTGGTGTTCCACGCTCGCTCACGGGCAGGGTCAACGCAAACGAAGTCGGTTTTTCCGCCCCGAGCTCATACGTATTCCGCAGGTTTTTTGACGAAGTCTCATGGGGCCATACTTTTAACGGTGTATACATCAAAAATACCTGGTCTTCTAACAAACAACATTTCCTGCAAGATTTTATCTGGCGATGTCAAGATATAGCAAAATAACAAATTGCAGTGACTTCGCCGCTATCATTACCACTATCGTGAATTGGTCTATTGACTGGAAACTTCCTCTATCAGAAAGGAAGACGAGACTTGTGCGTCTTAGTAGTACGAGCTGCAAACTGCACTGCATTGGTGATATTCTGCTGAGCAGTGTCGAGCGATTGCACGATCTCGGCTTCACAATAGACTTTCCAAAAAGTTTCCAGGAATACTGTGAGATCATAGCGAAATATGCAGACAGGACAGTTCAGAATATTTTCCAATCGTTGACTCCAAGTTCCATCAATCACTTACCTCTCACGTACCGGGCCCTATGTTCCTCCTAGTCTTGAGTATGGAGTTACTGTTTTTAACCCATCTGTACGTAGCCAGACCCGAACTTGAAGCTGTGCAGAACAGCTTTACAAGAAAGTGGTAAAAACCTGTACATGAATATACCAGGTTGTCCAATAAATCTTGCCCGAAAATTTCACCATTTTTTAGTTCTTTCAACTTTATCGAAAAACAAGTCTAATCAACAGTATAATCACCGCAGTTATCCACAACAGTGGCCCATCGATTGGGCAGGTCGCCGATGCCCTTCGCCCAGAACTCCGGGGGCTGCGACTCGAAGAAGTCCGCGAAGTCGGATTTGAGGTTGTCGTAGTTGATGAATTTTCTTCCGGCCAAATGGTGATTCAGCGGATGGAACAAGTGGTAGTCGGAGGGCGAAGCCCGGGGAATACGGCGGATGGGCACCCGTCTCCCAGCCGAGTGTCGCCAACTTCTGCTGGGTCTCCTTCGCCACGTGGGGCGCGCGTTGTGCAGCAGGTGGACCGAGGCCCGTCGGGGACGCTTTTCTCGGATGGCGGTGGCTAGTTTCCTGAGCTGATCAGTGTAGATGGAGGCGGTGACCATCCTGCCTTGCGGGAGCAGCTCGAAGTACAGCATGCCCTTGGTGTCCCACCAGCTGCAGAGCATGATGTTTAGGGGGTGCAGGTCGGCTTTCGGCGTCGTCGGCGGCTCTTCTCCGCGCGGGATCCAGACGGCACGGCGGGCGACGTTGTCGTAGAGGACCCCGCTCTCGTCTCTAGTGATCAGGTCCTCGAGAAACTCCTTGCGATGCGGACGAAGGAGGAGGGACTGGCAGACGGCCACGCGGCTCTGCTTGTTGGCGTGCGTCAGACAGTGGGGGATCCAACGGGCCAGAACTTTGTGGTAGCCGAGTAAGTTGAGTCGATTGTGGATGGTGGACTTGCTGCAGCCGAGCGTCGTCGCCAGTTCACGGATGGTGGCTTCCGGCTTCTCCTTGATACAGCGACGGACTTCGTCATTATCCACCGTAGAAGGCCTCCCGCTGTGCTCCCTGTCCTCGAGGCTCGTGTCGCCGCTCTCGAAACGATTGAACCAGCGGCTGACTGTGTGTTGGGACACTGCATTCTCCTTGCACGCTCTGCAGCTGATGGTGAGCGAGGCGCCCGTGTCATTGCCCAGCAGCCACTCGTAGTACACGAACGTACGAATTCGACCTTGGTCCATTTTAGCTTGTACTGGTAGCTAGACGCAGCGACTGCGCCTTATATACCCCTAGCGTAGAACTTTGGAGAACCTTCTGGAAGGTTCTTACACTTGCCTGATATTATAACACTTCAAAGGGAAATTTATAGAATTTTGACAATTTTTGGAGAAGAATTATTGGACGGCCTGGTAACTCTACCACCATTCCTTCAGCTTCTACTCGCGACAACATTTTCAAACTTCTATCACTTGCATTGCGCAGGAAAAATACGACTTTATGACTATCTATGAAATGATGTTAAGTAAAATTATTCTTTCTAACGACCGAGGGGTGACGCACGCCCAATTGGTTTCGTCAGAGCTAAAACTCTTCTGCGTTTAACGTTTGTACACAGAGAACTGGTCCTGAGTCTTAGAAATTCTCTGAAATGCATGCTTTGCCAATCTCTGTAGGCCAATTGACTCAGGCCGGGTACCTCGGGAACTGACTCTTCGGAATGGCACGTTCTGCTTTGTTGCTGTTTGATGCCGCAACTGTTACTTCCTCTGTTTACATTACTGGTTCCCCGTTTGTCGTTTGAAGAATGATTTTTTTGTCACATATATGTGATAAATGTTTACATTAAACCCACTTTTGTATTTGTTCATATGGGAGATAATGGTGAATATTTCTCTGCATCGAGTGCTCTTTTATCTGATGATTCCGTATTGGCCCAGTTCGGGCGAAATATTAGGATCGATAGAAATCGAAAATACAGATTCAGTCCATCCATGGAACATTAGCGAGATGTCAAAGGTTCCACTTAGAGCACCTTCTGAGAAAAAGGCTGCTTCTGCTATTGAACAGAGGTACAGTCTTAGATGGTGAGTGGGGAAGGCGAGCTCCTCAATTCAAGTGACTTCCCATGCTCTGATGTCATTCAATGAAGCATACACGCTCACAAACATGGTCGAGATTTCAGAATAAATAAGTTCTTACGGTCCCCAAAATGAGGGGTTTCTCGCCGTTGCTCGCAAATGTCCCCAAAAGCATGGAAGAAGTGAAATGAGCTGTCCTTCCAGTGATTTTAACTAGCTATATGACTGCCTCGATGGTTCTGGTCACAAGACAATCGTTGTGGAGGTCTATTATCGGTCCGACCATGAGACTTCATCATCCGAGAAGACAGTGGCGCGGTGATACACTCCTGTGAACGGAACAGAGGCTTCGTGTCTTTCTCAACTGTTTGCAGCTTCTTGTCTGCAGAGAACGATTGAGATTTTTCAAAGCGATTCTAGCAAGGGGTCATTACCTTTATGATGTTTCTCAACATGTTTGTCAAGGTTAAATTCATTATATCTTTATCTGCTCCCACATCATCATTGCTCCGACGAGAACAGTGAGAGATTTGGGATTCTTTTATGATCACAAACTGGAATTCTCCGTGCATATTCAGAATATCCAAAGCAAGGTCCACCTTCTACACTTCATTTGTTCAAGGCGCTTTCTACAAACAACACCAACGTCCTTCTGAGAGCATATAAAACCTATATTCGGCCGTTAATGAAGTGTGGAACAGAAGTTTTTACCCTTGTAATAAAAGAGATACCCTAAAGCTCGAAAAAAGCCAGAATAGCTTCACTAGAAAGCTGTCGATCAGGAAGAATGGGTTCTTGTATAGCAGAATCCCGGGATCCCATTTCCGGAATAAGTACTTCAACTTGCGTACGTTAGAATCAAGAAGGAAAGCGTTTGATGCTTGCATAGTCTACAAACTGATTAACGGTAGAATCAAAATAGGTTTTCAACAGTTTTTCCGTCTAAGACGAACTAGAACAAAAGGAGAACAGTATAAGGTTTTTACAGCTCGAGTAAGATCTAACATAGCGGCTCATGCTTTTGCTATTAGAGCAGCAAATGTTTACAGCCAGTCAATGCAGAACACTGCACATAAAAACACCTTGCTGTGCTTCAAACGTTTTGCTGATGCCAAGTTGCTCAGCAATTAGTTATGCGTGTTAAACAGGTTTTCTAGAAAGCAAATAATTGGAAGGATTTTTTCTTCAATAACCATCTCCCTGTTCATTACGTGTTCCGTTTGCAGTATCGGAGAACTATTGTGATTTTATTTCCTTTTTTTCTCACGACGTCTCATATGTGAAAATAAACCTAATCTAATCTGAGAAGACGGTGGCGCGGCGATAGACTCTTGTGAACGGCGCAGAGGCTTCGGGTTTTTCTCAACTGTTTGCAGCTTCTTGTCTGCAGAGAACGATTGAGACTTTCTCAATCGATTCTAGTTCTATGTTTCTCAACATGCTTGTCGACGTGAAATTCTATATATCTTTATCCGCTCTTCTCGGTGACGTGGCGATTTCGATCAATTTGGTTTCGAACCTTCAGAACTTCCTGGATATGGAAGCACTGACCTTTCTACATCTGCAGACTTTGTCCGAGAGTGTACCAGGCTGAGCTGGACGGCTCTTTGCCTTCTAGATAGTTTTTGAGACCATTTAGAGCGAATCGGCGAAGGGTGTACGCCATTGTACGTCGCGATGACGGCACTGCACATAGGCTGAGCTTCCATTGCAACTCATTCGCTCTCCATAAAGCTTGATGAGCGTATAAAATAATTCTATCGAATACTGAAGAAACAGCAAAGAAAGACGCTCAGAATAATCTTTAATAGCGGTGTCTTACGTACGTACAGGTTCAGGGTCCGGACGAGCTTACGCGCCCTGCTATTTTCCTCAAGCGCGCGCTAATGGCGAAATGTGCGCGAATCGATCTGGATGGACGTGGCTAGGTTCTTGGCAATTCGCCATCGATCACGTCCGCGGCCCCACAAGCTCGTCAGAACGGGGGCGGGGCGGCTAAGCAGGCGTACAGGACTGACGAAATCTTCACTTTGCGGCCATTGTTATCGATTTTTAGCTCGTTTTCACTGCTTCCTTCGACCCGAGGACGTATGCCCTTCAATCAGACAGAGACTACTACCATGGATCTCCGATAGATGTCTGGAACTCCAAGATTAACGCAAAAGGCAAAGCTTGTCAACCACAATACGTATGTTGAGTTGAATCGTGAAGTTAGACGGCCCTTGAAACTGGAGCGTGAGGCGCACTGGAACACAGTGGCAGAACAAATCGAGCAAGCGACATCAAGGCATGACTTCCACACGCCCTTCTCGACCTTGAAGCGACTCAGTGGTTAAATGAAGGTGACAAACAACAACATCAGTAAGGCTGACGTCCGATCTTCTTTTTGTCCGATCGTCGACGGAACGTTTCGAGCGATGGAAGGAGTTTTTTGAAGGAATGTAGCGGGAAGAATAGCCTCGAATCCCTGCTACGCCGATTCACACTGAACCCCATATGATCGCTTTGGACGCTCCGCCATCTATGGAAGAAGTTTCTGCCCCGTAAAGCTACTAAGTCGGACAGAGCTGCTGGTGTAGACATGGTAACTGCAGAAGCTCCGAAAGCTGGTGGAGATATTCTGATGCGCCGTCTACTTTCGCTACTGCAGCTAACATGGCGTACCGGAAAAATTCCTGGATCGTGGAAACGAGCGATTATAGCGCCTGTGCTGAAAAAAGGCGACAGTAGTCAGAGCAAAAATTATCGCGGTATCAGCTTGCTGTCCATCACTGGCAAAATATTCACTAAGACTCTGCAGCCGCGTCTTCCGAAGCACCGAGAAACTGTAACTAGAGGAGAGCGAGCAGGCTTCCGTCCTAGTCGTGGATGCTGCGATAACATTTTTACCACCAGGCAGATTCTCGAGGAAAGCATACATTGCGCCAAGCGCACGGTTGTTGTCTTCATCGATTTTCGCGCAGCATTCGACAAGGTCTCATGGTCGGCTTTTTGGCGGCCTTTACGATCGGAGCGCATACCGAACAAAATCGTGCGTCTTCTCCAAGGAACCTATGCAGGCTCGTGCAGTTGTAATAGCGTGCAGAAAGAGCTTCCCGCCTCTTTCTCGGTTTGAACTGGTGTACGACAAGGATATCTGGCGTCTCCATTGCTGTTCGATGCAGTAGTCGACTCTATAATGTGGGAGGTTTTCGACGGTCGGCAAGAAGTCCAAGGTGGTGATAATCGCTTCGTTACCGACTTGATGTTCGCTGATGACAGCGCTGTTCTTGCTTACGAGAATAGTGAGGCTACCGACATTCTGCACAAGATCGCGTCAACAGCCAGATCGTATGGACTTATGATAAATGCTGACAAAACGAAGGTGATGAGAAGTGATGGGTTACCAGCTGTAGTCTACCTTCACGATGCCCAGATTGAGCAAGTGAATCAGTTCAAGTACCTTGGCTCCGTCAATCAACAAAGCAAGTTAGCCTTACCGGCTGAAGTCCACAGTAGGATTGGTCAGGCTTCTTCTGCTTTGGAGCACTCATTTGGTGCTTGCGGAGGCGTCAGAGCGTAGCTAATGAAACGGAGATGAGGATTTATCGCTCGTTTGTCTTGCCGGTGTTGCTGTATGGAGCTGAGACGTGAACATTGCTGAAATCAGATTTTTAGAAACTCGAAGTTTTCCAAATGCGATGTCTCTGACGTAGCATTCATTTCCGAGCTACTCGCAGTCGTATTATCACTATCGTAGATGCAAAGCGGTTGTTTTTCGAAAAAAGCAACTATCAAAATGAAGAGATCATTCTCAAAACCGCACCAGTCCTATGATAGTGAAGCCCAACCCTGCGAGTAGCGGGGAAATGGAGGATACCCTGGGATGTCCCTACGCTACCGTGTTACTAATGAGAACATCCGATTACTTTTCGAGGACCAATCCACAATCGAAAGCGAAGTCAGGAAGCGTAGGTTGCGCTGGTTTGGTCATGTTTGCCGAATGCCATTACAACGCCTACCTCACGAGTTGGTCTCCTGACAACGACCTGTGGAATGGAAAATGCACCGATTGGCGCCCAGAAAGGCTTGGATCAATCAAGTCAAAAAAAACTTGGACTGTCTATTGCTGATGCGAAACTAGTGGCAATGGATCGCTCTGCAGGGAAAGCAATCGTCCGCGATGCACATCTGTTCATGGCACTTGCAGTGGCGTACTGGCTCTGAGGTCAACCTCAGCTGGCCGTCAGCTAATGGGGTGGTAATTTGATAAGTGAGGTAAGAGAATTGAATGCAGATGAAGTTCTTGCACATCGTGGTTGAATATCCGCTGCATAACTACCATCGTTCTTCAGCAGAAAGACCAATCAATAGAAATCATCCACCAGTTCGATACGTTGTCCGTTCACACGAACTACCGTTGAAGACCTTTGAGAGACCCACATCTGCTTGCAGTTGTCAGGACGAAGACGAAGTCCATAGGCTGCGGCATACTCCGAAACGAGTTTCACAATCCTTTGCAGTTTTTGCGTTATTTTCAGCGAATAGTACAATGCCGTCGGCGTACTTCAGATCGACAAGGGAGCGTCTTGATGGTGTTAGTATAACATTCGCAGGAAACTGTTATGCAACTCTACGCATGATGTCATCAACAGTGAAGTTGATTAGAAAAGGTCCTGCTACAGCTCCTTGTCTTACTCCTGTTTTCACCTTGAAAGCTGACGTACATCTGACAGGTGTACGAATTGCTGACGTTGTTTCTTTACTCATGTCCTCGATTAGTCGAGCATTCTTTTCCGGGACTCCATCGGTTCGCAGAGCGTTAAGCAATCGATCACGATGAGGAGAGTCAGATGCGGCTTCAAAGTTCACGAAGTCAAGCTGTAATGAATGGCTTTGAATACCGCTGCCACGATTCCATTACTCTTCTCACGACGAACACTTGCTCGATGGTCGATGTTCCAGCTCGAAAACTAACTTGCTCCTCTCTGGTCGTTTCCTTACGATGTTTGATGAGTTGCTCGGGAATAATGCGTTCTGAAAATTTGTACATGACACGCAGTAGAGAAATCCCCGTGTAGTTCTTGGGGTCCGTGACGGAAAACTTTTGTGAAGAGGTACGACAACAGCATGTCTCCACGAATCGGGTATTCTTTCGTTCGTCCATATTGCACCGATGATGTTGGTCATTTCACGAATATCAGACGCAAGAAGAGCTTTCAGCATTTCAGCAATGATGTTGCCATCTCCACCAGCATTTCCATTTTCTTCCCGGACACAATTCAAAACCTCAGCCTTGGTCGGCGGTTTCTCACTGCCACCGTAATGTGCTCTCTGGACATGCGGGAGGTCAGGTACTGATGGCGCTGGACGATTCAGTAGTGAACTGGAGTAATCCTTCCATATTGGCAGCGTCGCATCACCAACTGCAACTCCATTGGTAGTTTCAAGGACAGGAGAACATCTTTCCATCTTGCCGCTATACTGTCGTAACAACATGTAGGCTTTCCTCGGGTTCTTCTCCCAAGCATTCTCAAAATCTTTACGTCCATTCTCGTTCTCAGTCGCTCTAAAGCTGCCGACGCAACTTCTTCCTCGAACGCCCCTGCTCCGCAAAGTTTCCTGCAGTCCGGAGAGCACACACTCTTTTTGTAAGTAGATGTTGTTTTGTCTAAAACGTAGGCAAACTTCTTGTTGGGCTGTGCGACCGAGAGTGCCTCTTTCGAAGCATCCTGGATGCGCTTGACGAAAGAGTCCGCGTCGCAAAGTTTCTTCTCTGTCCGTACCCCAATGTGAATTGAAACGCGTTGTGGAATTTTGTTCTGCATTCTTCATCTCTGAGACTTGTCCTGTCAATCCTCTGGAGAGGCCTGGCCCCTGACTTCCTCTTATGAATCAGAACTGAACGAAGATCCGAATCAAATGCGACATCTCACACAGCTCCAGATCTTTGAACGCCCGATACTGGAATATTCCTGGTCAGAACGTGGTCAAGCTGTAGCTTCAAAGTTGTCATCGTCCGCTTCCGCTGCTCTTCTGGAGATAGCTGGGCTGGTCCCTGCTCTGAAGCCGATGACTTCATTTCGCGCTCGGTGGTCATTTAAGCACGGTGGTCATTCCCGCTCGGCAGTCCTCCCCGTTCCGTGTACTAGTTTCTAAAACTCTCAAGATGGCACCAAAGGACAAAATACCGGCTTGGCTAGGCTTGGCTAGAGCCACTCCTGAATAGGTGGGATGATTACTCCGTTCGGTGATAGAGTTCTCGAAGTTTTCATTAAGATGCAGGAAACTCAGAATGTGATTCTTAATAAACTTACCTTTATTGAGGAGACACTGGCCGTGGATGCAGAGAACGCTCAGTGAAAGTCGGCGTTGTACAACACGTTGGTTAAATTGAAGTCTGATGCCAGAATTGTGGACGCGAAAGCGCGCAGAATCACATGGGTCGGGATTGGAGAGAAAAGTACTGAGGCTGCTACCAATGCGCTTGATAGGGAGGCTCTCAAAGAAGTCATCGAATCCTCCGGGGACGATGACTTAACGAGAGAGCTGAGTAGCGGTAGCAGAGAGCTTCGCAGACATCCCTAGACTAGAGCTAATAGTGAAAATTCGAGGCCAAGAGTCATTAAGACTAGTTTAGGTAGCCAGCAAATGAGAGACAGGTTGCTGGAGCATATGAGAGCAGGTCGTCAGTCTCTAACCAAAAAGTTCATTTATTCGCATGCTAGGACTGACTATACCGCCGAAGAACTTTAGAACGATCGCGTGCTCCGCAAGAAAGCTGGAATACTGAACAGTTCGGAAGGTAAGTTAGCGTACGTAGTACAAGACCTAGCCACTCATAAGCTCAGGAAAATGCGTGACCTGCCTTTGAGAAGCGCTGTCGGGAGCAGCGACTCGACCAGTATCTGTCCTACCCCGTACTCCCCTCTGCCAAGTGGTCACTTGTCCGCTCCCTCCACATCCACTCGCTAGGGAACAAGACAGCCTAATTCGATCGATAGAACACCTTTTTTCAGCTCTCTAAATTTTTACAGTCAAAATTCACTAAAGCACAAAAAAAAACATTCCCATTTTTGCTACTCAATGCTCGATCTGTCGTAAACAATATACCTGATCTAAACTTTCTTCTGCAGCGAAAATTTTCGCAGAGATTTCTGCAGGGATTTTCATTACAGAAAGCTGGTGTAAGCCCCATAGCATTCACGATGCCGTTCTAAGCTTTGATTCCACCTATGAAGTCTATCGCTATGACCGTGAAGGCGATCGAGTTGGAGGTGGGGTTTTGGCTCTTATTCATTGGAGCGTTCGTCATCAATTTATTACCCGTAAAGATTAGCACTGCATGATACAAGCAAAAGCCACGGAGGTGGAAACAAACTCGCCCAAGATTTGCCTCCTTCTTGTTTACCGTAGCCCGTCATGTGCAACAGATGTTTCTGCTGAAGTTATAGATTTTCTTCATGGTTTAATAGATGATTGGGGTCATGAAGCCATCGTACTCATGGTGATTTCATTTTCCCTTTAATAGATTGGGGTACCATGTCCCACAGAGGTAATGGATCTTCTCCGTCGTCCACTCTATTTCTCAACTTCGCTCGCTCTCTCAATTTGACGCTTTGACTTGAATTGTTGAAAAGCCCACTCATGGACTCAATATTTTGGACATCCTGCTAAATTTTGATGAGAGCATAGTAGAAAAACACGACGTTTCACTATCATTTGAAACTTCCGACCACAACACAGTTTCGTTTAAAGGAGGGCTCATTGTGGGGGACTAAAACGTTATCTGACCCCGGTTTAGGTCTGTAACGTTTGCGTAGGTGTTGATCAATTCTACTCGCAATTCGTAGACATTTGCACTCAACTTATAGAGAAACACGTTCCTTTACTCCGCCAAAAACAAATTCTCCACTACACTTTCAATGAAAACGCCTCGAAAAAGCGACCATTATAAACTTTGTTACGAAAAATAGCGATTTCAAAACGTTTTCAGGTCTGTTTTTTCTCTAAAATTCCTACATGTGGCATCCTCGCGGTAAGTTCGCGTTTAACATACTCTCGCAGACAGCACAGAAATAGTGCTGAAGTGCGAGAGGAACTGGCGGTTAACGAAAAACTCCTCCCGAAGAGTTTTTAGATGCTGTTAGCAAGATACAGTAGGAATTGTTTTGACCATCTATACTGAGGGAAAGTACGAGTTTAATTTATGCGGAAGGTTAAAAAAGTTTGAGAGCACTGTTAGCCATTTTGATTCAGGACGTCAGCCTATCTTTAAAACTGAAAGGTGTTTCAAGGGATAGTCTTTTAACGGCTTCCGCCAGGGAAATGGGCGATGAGGGATCAAAAACAAAGCAGGGATCATTGCTGAAACACGTTGGCCGTCTTCTTTGGTGGCACTGATCAATCCCTCCCAATCAGCTGTAAATTTTTTGACGAGCACCGACACTTCTCCCGCTTTTGTTTGTTTTCTTCTAAAATTCATTCGCTTCCCTATTATCAGGTTAGTTTCATTTTCATATTTCATTGCATAGCACAGGCCATGAGGAGTATGTAGTAAATTATTTGCTTGCTCGCGTTTCGAACAGGTTTAAACAACTTTTTTAGTGCAAAACAGTGAAAATTTTCCAAGCCACTGGTTTTCAAATGATTTGATGCTTTAGTAATGTTAAATCAGCATTAGTCGGAGCGCATCGGGCGAGTTTTGTGGGAAAGAAATGCGAACTTGTTTCTAAAACCAACTGTATTTGTTCTCCCTTTTCTGCATAATTTAAATACTCCTATTTCATTGCCAGATCAGTGCCATCGTGGCCTCTTTTTTTTTGAGGGTCCGCGACGCACTTGCTTTGGCGCATTGGTAGAGCCACTCGAAGTGTTTCAAATTCTTACCTTGAAATATGTGCACAAAATCTTTTCCTTGCATGATGCGCATATGAGTGTGTAACAGTGTTTCTATATATAGTCGATCACTGGGCGAGAGATCGCCGCGTCGAATACATGTGGCACGCACGCAAGCGAGGAGGTAGTGATAGAATCATTATCTCCTCGCTTGCGTGCGTGCCACATGTGTTCGACGCGGCGATCTCTCGATCAGTGATCGATCATATTTTCAGCACTAACTGCGGGCGGGGGATTAGTTTCATTATGAGAAGACGGCAAACACTTCACAAATTCAACTGCATCAATGGCCGAAACCACACCATTACCCCAATCTCGGACGCCAGACTTCAGTTGCACGCTTCCAAAAAAAACTTGAATTCCTTTTCAAGAACGAAAATAGACTATCTAGTTTATCATCACTCTTGTAAGTTTTTAACTATCCATTTCAGTTGAATGCAGGACATTCTTTGAATTTGTGCATTACTCGACGAGTTTTGGAATGTCTTTTTCGCAACTAGCGTTACCTTCCCAAGAACAACTGGTAAATAATCCATCCAGAAATTTTTAAATCTTTGTTCGCTCGAAATTTCCTTTGGAGAAATTTTTTGTTTTTAAAAAAAATTTTTGTTTGAAAAAATTGAAAAAAAAACTTCACAAAGTTACTACAAATGCAAACTTTTGTCAGATCACACACAATTGATTGATTGAGGCTAATGATTGACCTAACATGTCTTTTCGAGAGTGGTCCTGAAAACTCACGGAGCTCATAAAAAATTACGAGAATTAGGACTTCCAAGGAAAATTTAAAAAATTGCGTTCTGATCGTGTTTCGAACATACGAAATATTACGAAGTTCCCTTTGAATGCTCTTCCTAATGAATAAAATAAATAGCAATACTTGTATAATCTTTCCGATCACTCGTCTTTCCACCGTAAACGTCGTTCGCGTCCAAGAGTAGAAAATACTTATGCGGACGAAGGTCACGCATAATGTATGTGTAAGCAGAGGGCAGCTTTCGTTAAACCGGTAACAAACCGTGGCACCCATGTCGCGCTTCGTAGCCGGCCAGGAGGTGGCGGTTTGTTTGCGTTATTTTGGTATCTCTACTGTATTTATGTCGCGGTATGTTGGCGGCTTGGAGGTGGCGGTTTATTCGCGTTTAACACCCCATTTACTACCACCCCAGATCAAAAAGGAAGAAAGCCTCGTTATGAGCAAAAACAACAAGCGTTAATTTGGCTACTGTCAAAAAAGCTAGCTAGCTCATAGTATTCCTACCATGGTTGATGATGGTCTCTATTTCAGGTATAGCAGCGCTAAAGCCTATCTTTTCGCTAAGTTTTCCAGATCAGTATACAAAAGGCCACATGAAACCGGAGCGCGTTTGTCGTCCGTAACTGAAAACCAGTTGAACTGTGTAAACATTTCCAGTGAGGCTGTTGGTTGCACTCTTCACAAACTCTCTAATAGAGTTTATACATCCCCTGACAACACTCCGTACATATTTCTCAAAAAGGCAACTATTAGACGAACGTCGCCTCTCACATTATTATTTGACAAATGTTTACTTCTGGGTCAGGTCCCCAAATTAGGAAAATCGGTTATGTTTGGCCAGGTTTTAGGAAAGCATGCAAGTACAGTGTGAATAAGGACGGGCCTATATGTCTTACCAGCTCAGCTAGTAAGGTCATGGAACAAATACTATACAGAGCACTAGCGGAATATTTCACGGAAGGTGGCTTGCTCAGCGAAAACCAGCATGGTTTTCCCAAGCAGAGGTCAACGGTGTCGGCACTGTTATCGACTATCTTTCTTGGGCTTAGGGAAATGGACAGAGGGAACTATGTTTCCGTCTGCTTTCTCGACTATGTCTAAGCGTTTGATTCGATATTCATCCTTCTGCTGGTGAAGAAACTAGCAGCGTATGGTATAAAAGGAAGACTACTAGAGTTTAAAGGATCCCTAATTAGTGACAGATATCAGTCCGTCCTCATAAATGGCGTCAAATCTGCTTTTGAACCGACCCCAAGTGGAGTACCTCAGGGCAAGTGCGTTGGCCCTCTCATGTTCATTCTTTTCATTAATGATTTGTTCCACTCCCTCCCTACAGAGTGTTCTTGCAGCGTATTACGCTGATGACTCCAAAATATTTACCACCAACGACTTTCCGAAACTTCAGACTGCCATAAACGCCGTAGAGTGCTAGTCAAAAGCGTGGTCAGTGGACATTTCCGTTTAAACGACGGCTGTCATGAAAATCGAGAAAAACCACCCAGATTTCTACTTCACTATGGATGGAGCGCCTCTTAATGGCGTAAACGAGATCGCGAGAAATTTGGAAGTGGAATACAACAACAAACTTGAATTTGATGGCTACACAAGTCTCAAGTGGTAATGCCATATCTAATTTCATTTTCAGATCTTTCTACGAAATCCTCGTACGCTGTTCCAGTTTTTCGCGCTATATGTCAGGCCCTTGCTCGAGTACTGTTCGCTTATTGGGTCGCCATACAAAAAATCCCTCACAGATGAAATCGAAAAGGCTCAAAAAAGTTTTACCTATTGTTGCTTTTTTCGGAACAGTATTACTGGGCTTTCTTATGAGCATCACCTGCTCAGTCTTACAGCGGAAGCGCTTGAGTTTCGTCGTAAAGCCATTGATTTCAGTCTAATGTACAAACTCACAACTGTTGAAATCTGCCTAACCATTCCGGATCTTTTCGAATTATCCTCCACGTTAGGAATTACCAGAGGACATAGCTGAAGAATATACCAGAGAAACCAGCGACGCAAGCGTACGAGTGTTCTTTTCTCGTAAGGGTCGTATCTCTCTGGACTAGCCTGAGTGATGATTTCTTCGAATAGAGAAACTCTCATTTTTTCAAAACTCATTTTTCGCTACATCTCAAAACCCTAACGGAATAAGGAGAACTGAGGATCCCCGAGTTTGTGTGATTCCAAATCTACTCTATTTGCCCGCCTGACATTTTTTTACCTCCAATTCTCTACTCGTTAAAACATGAGCGCAAACTCCTTTTATTGTAAACTTTAGAACACGAGCACAGATTTTTGATTCTGTGGAGATCCTCTTCGTGGTCTTCCGTGGTGGTGCTTGAGGAGGCGTTGCCTGGATGGTGTAGCTGGCTGCCGCTGCTATGGTCGATGGCGTTGCTGTCTGTCGTGGTCGTTGAGTGGCGTTGACGTTGATTGCGGGGACGAAGGCTTGGTGGCGATGATGGTGGAGGCGAATCGGCTGGTTGGTGGTGGCGGTAAGCGTAGGTTATGCAGTCTGGTCAGTCGTGCGATCACACGGTGTCGCCGATTATGGTCTTTTGACTAGGCTCAATGTCCGGCCAATTGCTCAATTGCAAGCTTATGATCTTATATTCGCATGATAAGCAGGAACCTAATTGGGAACCATGAATGGGTAAACAGTGATGAACCGCTCGATGGCGAAATGTTTTCTGGAATGTTTTTGTATATTTTTATTTCCAGAACCTTTTGATCCGCGTCTTCGATGATACCGCCTACGGCTTTCGCGAGATCGGGGGATCCACTACGTCATGGACAACACTGAATAGCATGTGATGGTCGCCTTACTAACCTCTAATCCTTAATCACTTTTTTAAAAAATACTCACCCATGTATTTCTCAATGCTGGTATGTAATTAGTGTTTTTCTTTTCCTTGTCCCGCTTGATAGCTAATATGCTGTCATTATGGTGTGCCCCAACTGTGCTAATTAAATTTCATGCATGATTTGTTTTATGTTATCTCAGCAATTATTGGACACTTTCACTGCTGCTTATCTGCTTGCTTGCCTCCTTCCTTTGCAATCGCCCGGTGTGAGTACCAGTTTAGAGAGGCTTTTTGAGATACAGAGCCCGCCCGGGAATGGTTTATCCAGTTGCGGGCTCAGGAGGTAGTAGAGCGCCAATGCAGCCAATGGGTTTGCAGCAATAGTGGATTAAAAAGCCCAACATAGGAATCAATTAATTCATCATTTCGAGTGAAATTTTTGTGAAAAAATCTTAGCACAGTTGACTGCCCTGTCGTCTGCTATGAACGGAACCTTACTCTGAGACGGTCAAAGTTCGTACACAATGTAAATTGACCACGCTGGACTCAAACATACTACTCTCGTGACACCTAGTTTTCAAAGTTATCGACTTCTGGCGGGACCACACCTGAGAAAGGTATGAGCCCTCATACTGTATGTAACGGCCTTCGGCATTACTCTGTGACGGTCAAAGCTCATATACAAGGTAAATCTAACACGCTGGACTCAACCATCCTATTATCGTGACACCTAGTTTTCAAAATTATCGATAGCCTACAAGGCTATCAAAGAAATGCTTAATTCGAAGGCTATCGGACCTGACGGTATCTCTCCCGCCATCCTGAAGAAGCTTCCCATGGAACTTCTACCGATGCTGGCCGATATCATTAACACTTCTTTTCGGACCTGCATTCTACCCCAAGATTGGAAAACAGCTAATGTGATACCGTTGCCAAAGCCAGGCAAGTCCCAAAGTACGGCAAAAGGCTTTCGACCTATTAGCCTTTAATCTCCCGTCGCCAAATTAACTGAAAAGTTGATCGTGAGGGACCTGGCTGCTCAAAATGAGCGATAGCAGCATCAGCATGGGTTCAGGAAACTTCACTCTACTACTACTGCTCTATTGGAGATCGTAAGCTTTGCGGTCGACGGATTCAACACCAGAAAGCCCCTAAGAACGGCGGCCGTTGCCCTCGACCTGACCAAAGCGTTTGACTCTGATAACTTGGGACTGCTATCCGACAAACTGTTGAAGTCCTCGCTGCCATCCTGGCAGAAGCGATGGATTGCAGTGTTTACTAAAGGCCGCCGGGCTAAGGTTCAGTTCCAGAATCACGTATCCGATAGCATTCCAATAGCAGCCGGTGTTCCGCAAGGCGGAGTGTTGTCCCCTGCCCTATTCAGCCTGTATCTTGAGGACATTCCCGAGCCACCACAGGATATAAAGATTGTTTTGTACGACGACGACATCACCGTCATGTGCCAGGACCGTGACCTGCGTAGCCGCTAACAAGATCAGCGCCTATCTCGTCGAGTTGAAGCTTTTCCTCGATAATCAAATGCTCACAGTCTCTGCTGCAAAGTCTTCTGTATCAGTGTTCACAACAAGCTCCAAGGAACACAGTGCCCGCCCAGATGTCAGATGGGATGGTAATCGTTTGCCAGCAGTAAGATTCCCAAAGCTGCTTGGTCTTATTCTCGATCCATCACTGAGGTTCCACAAAAACGCGGAACAGAAACAGAAAGTCGTCAGAGCAAAGCTTAATATTCTGAGAGCTCTTGGAGGAACATCATGGGAGGCAGCCGAGAGACTATACTGAGAACCTACAGAGCAATGCTTCAGCCGGCTCTGGAACATGCGGCACTAGTGTAGAAGCACCTGGTGTCAGACTGCTCCTGGAATAAGCTGCATTGTGTACAGAATGCTGCGCTTAGAATTGCTACCGGTTGAGCGAGGAGCTCCCCAATAGAACATCTTCACGCGGAGGCCTGCATATTGCCAGTCAAGGGGCATTGTGAACTCCAGGCACAGCAGATGTATATTAATGTTCTGAGACAGCCGAGTCATCCGACAAAGAGAATTATGAAGCCTATTAGAGAGAGGTCGAATAGGACGCCGTTCGCAGATGGTCCTCGTAAAGTTGATGTACAGAGATGGGCCGACTCGAACATGGAAAGGCTCCGTCTTCTGCATGAAGAGCGCACCCAGTTCGTTCGAGGACATCTGGAGAAAACGGTTGTGAACCCTATCTTGGGAGCAGTGCCGCCTCGGGTTTGCGAGTCCGAGTCTCAACTCGGCAGGCGAGCCAGATGTGCTGACTGTGGTGCTCCCGGACACGACACGGCGCACTTGTTCATGTGCCCGAGGAGACCTACCTCTTTAACAACAATGGACCTTTGGACGAATCCTGTGAAGGTCGCTCAGTTCCTCAACCTATGACAAAAACCACGTTAAGGCTGCAGAAGAAGAAGAAGAAAATCATCGACTTCTGGCGGGATCACACCTGAGAAAGGTATGAGCCCTAATACTGTAGCGGCCTTCGGCGTTACTCTGAGACGGTCAAAGCTCGTATACAATGTAAATCGACCACGCTGGACTCAAACATCCTACTCTCGTGACACCTAGTTTTCAAAACTATCGACTTCTGGCGGGACCACATCTGAGAAAGGTACGAGCCCTCATACTGTAGCGGCCTTCGGTGTTACTCTGAGACGGTCAAAGCTCGTATACAATGTAAATCGACCACGCTGGACTCAAACATCCTACTCTCGTGACACCTAGTTTTCAAAACTATCGACTAGAAAGGTACGAGCCCTCATACTGTAGCGGCCTTCGGCGTTACTCTGAGACGGTCAAAGCTCGTATACAATGTAAATCGACCACGCTGGACTCAAAAATCCTACTCTCGTGACACCTAGTTTTCAAAACTATCGACTTCTGGCGGGACCACACCTGAGAAAGGTACGAGCCCTCATACTGTAGCGGCCTTCGGCGTTACTCTGAGACGGTCAAAGCTCGTATACAATGTAAATCGACCACGCTGAACTCAAACATCCTACTCTCGTGACACCTAGTTTTCAAAACTATCGACTTCTGGCGGGACCACATCTGAAAGGTACGAGCCCTCATACTGTAGCGGCCTTCGGCGTTACTCTGAGACGGTCAAAGCTCGTATACAATGTAAATCGACCACGCTGGACTCAAACATCCTACTCTCGTGACACCTAGTTTTCAAAACTATCGACTTCTGGCGGGACCACATCTGAGAAAGGTACGAGCCCTCATACTGTAGCGGCCTTCGGCGTTACTCTGAGACGGTCAAAGCTCGTATACAATGTAAATCGACCACGCTGGACTCAAACATCCTACTCTCGTGACACCTAGTTTTCAAAACTATCGAATTCTGGCGGGACCACACCTGAGAAAGGTACGAGCCCTCATACTGTAGCGGCCTTCGGCGTTACTCTGAGACGGTCAAAGCTCGTATACAATGTAAATCGACCACGCTGGACTCAAAAATCCTACTCTCGTGACACCTAGTTTTCAAAATTGTGACTTCTGGCGGGACCACAACTGAGAAAGGTATGAGCCCTCATACTGTAGCGGCATTCGGCGTTACTCTGAGACGGTCAAAGTTCGTACACAACGTTAATTGACCACGCTAGACTCAAACATCCTACTTTCGTGACACCTAGTTTTCAAAATTACCGACTTCTGGCGGGACCACACCTGAGAAAGGTACGAGCCCTCATACTGTAGCGGCATTCGGCGTTACTCTGAGACGGTCAAAGCTCGTATACAATGTAAATCGACCACGCTAGACTCTAACATCCTACTTTCGTGACACCTAGTTTTCAAAATTATCGACTTCTGGCGGGACCACACCTGAGAAAGGTACGAGCCCTCATACTGTAGCGGCCTTCGGCGTTACTCTGAGTCGGCCAAAGCTCGTATACAATGTAAATCGACCACGCTGGACTCATAAATCCTACTCTCGTGACACCTAGTTTTCAAAATTATCGACTTCTGGCGGGACCACACCTGAGAAAGGTACGAGCCCTCATACTGTAGCGGCCTTCGGCGTTACTCTGAGTCGGCAAAAGCTCGTATACAATGTAAATCGACCACGCTGGACTCAAACATCCTACTCTCGTGACACCTAGTTTTCAAAATTATCGACTTCTGGCGGGACCACACCTAAGAAAGGTATGAATCCTCAAACTGTAGCGGCCTTCGGAGTTACTCTGGGACGGTCAAAGCTCGTATATAAGGTAATTCGACCACGCTAGACTCAAACATCCTACTTTCGTGACACCTAGTTTTCAAAATTATCGACTTCTGGCGGGACCACACCTGAGAAAGGTATGAGCCCTCATACTGTAGCGGCATTCGGCGTTACTCTGAGACGGTCAAAGTTCGTACACAATGTAAATTGACCACGCTAGACTCAAACATCCTACTTTCGTGACACTTAGTTTTCAAAATTATCGACTTCTGGCGGGACCACTCCTGAGAAAGGTACGAGCCCTCGTACTGTAGCGGCCTTCGGCGTTACTCTGAGACGGTCAAAGCTCGTATACAATGTAAATCGACCACGCTGAACTCAAACATCCTACTCTCGTGACACCTAGGTTTCAAAACTATCGACTTCTGGCGGGACCACATCTGAGAAAGGTACGAGCCCTCATACTGTAGCGGCCTTCGGCGTTACTCTGAGACGGTCAAAGCTCGTATACAATGTAAATCGACCACGCTGGACTCAAAAATCCTACTCTCGTGACACCTAGTTTTCAAAACTATCGACTTCTGGCGGGACCACATCTGAGAAAGGTACGAGCCCTCATACTGTAGCGGCCTTCGGCGTTACTCTGAGACGGTCAAAGCTCGTATACAATGTAAATCGACCACGCTGGACTCAAAAATCCTACTCTCGTGACACCTAGTTTTCAAAATTATTGACTTCTGGCGGGACCACACCTGAGAAAGGTATGAGCCCTCATACTGTAGCGGCATTCGGCGTTACTCTGAGACGGTCAAAGTTCGTACACAATGTAAATTGACCACGCTAGACTCTAACATCCTACTCTCGTGACACCTAGTTTTCAAAATTATCGACTTTTGGCGGGACCACACCTGAGAAAGGTACGAGCCCTCATACTGTAGCGGCCTTCGGCGTTACTCTGAGTCGGCCAAAGCTCGTATACAATGTAAATCGACCACGCTAGACTCTAACATCCTACTTTCGTGACACCTAGTTTTCAAAATTATCGACTTCTGGCGGGACCACACCTGAGAAAGGTACGAGCCCTCATACTGTAGCGGCCTTCGGCGTTACTCTGAGACGGTCAAAGCTCGTATACAATGTAAATCGACCACGCTGGACTCAAACACCCTACTCTCGTGACACCTAGTTTTCAAAATTATCGACTTCTGGCGGGACCACACCTGAAAGGTACGAGCCCTCATACTGTAGCGGCCTTCAGCGTTACTCTGAGTCGGCCAAAGCTCGTATACAATGTAAATCGAGCACGCTGGACTCAAACACCCTACTCTCGTGACACCTAGTTTTCAAAATTGTCGACTTCTGGCGGGACCACACCTGAGAAAGGTATGAGCCCTCATACTGTAGCGGCCTTCGGCGTTACTCTGAGACGGTCAAAGCTCGTATACAAGGTAATTCGACCACGCTAGACTCAAACATCCTACTTTCGTGACACCTAGTTTTCAAAATTATCGACTTCTGGCGGGACCACACCTGAGAAAGGTACGAGCCCTCATACTGTAGCGGCCTTCGGCGTTCCTCTGAGACGGTCAAAGCTCGTATACAATGTAAATTGACCACGCTAGACTCAAACATCCTACTTTCGTGACACCTAGTTTTCAAAATTATCGACTTCTGGCGGGACCACACCTGAGAAAGGGACGAGCCCTCGTACTGTAGCGGCGTTCGGCGTTACTCTGAGACGGTCAAAAGCTCGTATACAGTGTAAATCGACCACGCTGGACTCATAAATCCTACTCTCGTAACACCTAGTTTTCAAAATTATCGACTTCTGGCGGGACCACACCTGAGAAAGGTACGAGCCCTCATACTGTAGCGGCATTCGGCGTTACTCTGAGACGGTCAAAGTTCGTACACAATGTAAATTGACCACGCTAGACTCAAACATCCTACTTTCGTGACACCTAGTTTTCAAAATTATCAACTTCTGGCGGGACCACACCTGAGAAAGGTACGAGCCCTCGTACTGTAGCGGCCTTCGGCGTTACTCTGAGACGGTCAAAGCTCGTATACAAAGTAATTCGACCACGCTAGACTCAAACATCCTACTCTCGTGACACCTAGTTTTCAAAATTATCGACTTCTGGCGGGACCACACCTGAGAAAGGTACGAGCCCTCATACTGTAGCGGCCTTCGGCGTTACTCTGAGTCGGCAAAAGCTCGTATACAATGTAAATCGACCACGCTGGACTCAAACATCCTACTTTCGTGACACCTAGTTTTTCAAAATTATCGACTTCTGGCGGGACCACCTGAGAAAGGCATTACGAGCCCTCATACTGTAGCGGCCTTCGGCGTTACTCTGAGACGGTCAAAGCTCGTATACAAGGTAAATCGACCACGCTAGACTCAAACATCCTACTTTCGTGACACCTAGTTTTCAAAATTATCGACTTCTGGCGGGACCACTCCTGAGAAAGGTACGAGCCCTCGTACTGTAGCGGCCTTCGGCGTTACTCTGAGAGTCGGCCAAAGCTCGTATACTATGTAAATCGACCACGCTGGACTCAAACATCCTACTCTCGTGACACCTAGTTTTCAAAATTATCGACTTCTGGCGGGACCGCACACCTGAGAAAGGTATGAGCCCTCATACTGTAGCGGCATTCGGCGTTACTCTGAGTCGGCCAAAGCTCGTATACAATGTAAATCGACCACGCTGGACTCGAATATCCTACTTTCGTGACACCTAGTTCTCAAAATTATCGACTTCTGGCGGGACCACACCTGAGAAAGGTACGAGCCCTCATACTGTAGCGGCCTTCGGCGTTACTCTGAGACGGCCAAAGCTCGTATACAATGTAAATCGACCACGCTGGACTCAAAAATCCTACTCTCGTGACACCTAGTTTTCAAAACTATCGACTTCTGGCGGGACCACACCTGAGAAAGGTATGAGCCCTCATACTGTAGCGGCATTCGGCGTTACTCTGAGACGGTCAAAGCTCGTATACAATGTAAATTGACCACGCTAGACTCAAACATCCTACTTTCGTGACACCTAGTTTTCAAAATTATCGACTTCTGGCGGGACCACACCTGAGAAAGAGTACGAGCCCTCATACTGTAGCGGCCTTCGGCGTTACTCTGAGTCGGTCAAAGCTCGTATACTATGTAAATCGACCACGCTGGACTCATCTATCCTACTCATGGTACTCCTAGTTTTCCAAATTTTTCTCATCAGGCGGGACCACACCTGTAAAAGGTGTGAACCCTGGTACTGTAGTGGTCTTCGGCGTCACTCTGAGACGGTGAAAGTTTGTGTGCAGGTTAAATTGATCACGCTAGACTCAAATATCCTACTTTCGTGACTCCTAGTTTTCAAAATTATCGACTTCTGGCGGGACCACACCTGAGAAAGGTACGAGCCCTCATACTGTAGCGGCCTTCGGCGTTACTCTGAGTCGGCCAAAGCTCGTATACAATGTAAATCGACCACGCTGGACTCAAACATCCTACTTTCGTGACACCTAGTTTTCAAAATTATCGACTTCTGGCGGGACCACACCTGAGAAAGGTACGAGCCCTCGTACTGTAGCGGCCTTCGGCGTTACTCTGAGTCGGCCAAAGCTCGTATACAATGTAAATCGACCACGCTGGACTCATAAATCCTACTTTCGTGACACCTAGTTTTCAAAATTATCGACTTCTGGCGGGACCACACCTGAGAAAGGTATGAGCCCTCATACTGTAGCGGCATTCGGCGTTACTCTGAGACGGTCAAAGTTCGTACACAATGTAAATTGACCACGCTGGACTCAAACATCCAACTCTCGTGTCACCTAGTTTTCAAAATTATCGACATCTGGCGGGACCACACCTGAGAATGGTATGAGCCCTCATACTGTAGCGGCCTTCGGCATTACTCTGAGACGGTCAAAGCTCGTATACAAAGTAAATCGACCACGCTGTACTCAAAAATCCTACTCTCGTGACACCTAGTTTTCAAAATTATCGACTTAGGCGGGACCACGACCTGAGAAAGGTATGAGCCGTCATACTGTAGCGGACTTCGGAGTTACTCTGGGACGGTCAAAGCTCGTATACAATGTAAATAGACCACTCTGGACTCAAATAGCCTACTCTCGTAACACCTAGTTTTCAAAATTATCGACTTCTGCCGGGACCACACCTGAACAAGGTATGAGTCCTCATACTGT
Organism: Aplectana chamaeleonis; assembly: GCA_029168955.1. Taxonomy (NCBI): domain Eukaryota; kingdom Metazoa; phylum Nematoda; class Chromadorea; order Rhabditida; family Cosmocercidae; genus Aplectana; species Aplectana chamaeleonis. Next base: position 129,688 of record JAPDOI010001831.1, read on the forward strand.
AGCTGCCTTCGGCGTTACTCTGAGACGGTCACAGCTCGTATACAAGGTAATTCGACCACGCTGAACTCAAACATCCTACTTTCGTGACACCTAGTTTTCAAAATTATCGACTTCTGGCGGGACCACACCTGAGAAAGGTACGAGCCCTCATACTGTAGCGGCCTTCGGCGTTACTCTGAGACGGTCAAAGCTCGTATACAATGTAAATCGACCACGCTGGACTCAAAAATCCTACCCTCGTGACACCTAGTTTTGAAAATTATCGACTTCTGGCGGGACCACACCTGAGAAAGGTATGAACCCTCAAACTGTAGCGGCCTTCGGAGTCACTCTGGGACAGTCAAAGCTCATATACAATGTAAATAGACCACGCTGGACTCAAACATCCTACTTTCGTGACACCTAGTTTTCAAAATTATCGACTTCTGGCGGGACCACACCTGAGAAAGGTACGAGCCCTCATACTGTAGCGGCCTTCGGCGTTACTCTGGAGTCGGCCAAAGCTCGTATACAATGTAAATTCGACCACGCTGAACTCAAACATCCTACTTTCGTGACACCTAGTTTTCAAAATTATCGACTTCTGGCGGGACCACACCTGAGAAAGGTATGAGCCCTCATACTGTAGCGGCATTCGGCGTTACTCTGAGACGGTCAAAGTTCGTACACAATGTAAATTGACCACGCTAGACTCAAACATCCTACTTTCGTGACACTTAGTTTTCAAAATTATCGACTTCTGGCGGGACCACTCCTGAGAAAGGTACGAGCCCTCGTACTGTAGCGGCCTTCGGCGTTACTCTGAGTCGGCCAAAGCTCGTATACTATGTAAATCGACCACGCTGGACTCATAAATCCTACTCTCGTGACACCTAGTTTTCAAAATTATTGACTTCTGGCGGGACCACACCTGAGAAAGGTATGAGCCCTCATACTGTAGCGGCATTCGGCGTTACTCTGAGACGGTCAAAGTTCGTACACAATGTAAATTGACCACGCTAGACTCAAACATCCTACTTTCGTGACACCTAGTTTTCAAAATTATCGACTTCTGGCGGGACCACACCTGAGAAAGGTACGAGCCCTCATACTGTAGCGGCCTTCGGCGTTACTCTGAGTCGGCCAAAGCTCGTATACAATGTAAATCGACCACGCTGGACTCAAACATCCTACTCTCGTGACACCTAGTTTTCAAAATTATCGACTTCTGGCGGGACCACACCTGAGAAAGGTACGAGCCCTCATACTGTAGCGGCCTTCGGCGTTACTCTGAGTCGGCCAAAGCTCGTATACAATGTAAATCGACCACGCTGGACTCAAACATCCTACTTTCGTGACACCTAGTTTTCAAAATTATCGACTTCTGGCGGGACCACACCTGAGAAAGGTACGAGCCTTCATACTGTAGCGGCCTTCGGCGTTACTCTGAGTCGGCCAAAAGCTCGTATACAAAGTAATTCGACCACGCTAGACTCAAACATCCTACTCTCGTGACACCTAGTTTTCAAAATTATCGACTTCTGGCGGGACCACACCTGAGAAAGGTACGAGCCCTCATACTGTAGCGGCCTTCGGCGTTACTCTGAGACGGTCAAAGCTCGTATACAAGGTAATTCGACCACGCTAGACTCAAACATCCTACTTTCGTGACACCTAGTTTTCAAAATTATCGACTTCTGGCGGGACCACTCCTGAGAAAGGTACGAGCCCTCGTACTGTAGCGGCCTTCGGCGTTACACTGAGTCGGCCAAAGCTCGTACACAATGTAAATCGACCACGCTGGACTCAAACATCCTACTCTCGTGACACCTAGTTTTCAAAATTATCGACTTCTGGCGGGACCACACCTGAGAAAGGTACGAGCCCTCATACTGTAGCGGCATTCGGCGTTACTCTGAGACGGTCAAAGTTCGTACACAATGTAAATTGACCACGCTAGACTCAAACATCCTACTTTCGTGACACCTAGTTTTCAAAATTATCGACTTCTGGCGGGACCACACCTGAGAAAGGTACGAGCCCTCATACTGTAGCGGCCTTCGGCGTTACTCTGAGTCGGCCAAAGCTCGTATACAGTGTAATTCGACCACGCTGGACTCATAAATCCTACTCTCGTAACACCTAGTTTTCAAAATTATCGACTTCTGGCGGGATCACACCTGAGAAAGGTACGAGCCCTCGTACTGTAGCGGCCTTCGGCGTTACTCTGAGACGGTCAAAGTTCGTACACAATGTAAATTGACCACGCTAGACTCAAACATCCTACTTTCGTGACACCTAGTTTTCAAAATTATCAACTTCTGGCGGGACCACACCTGAGAAAGGTACGAGCCCTCATACTGTAGCGGCATTCGGCGTTACTCTGAGACGGTCAAAGTTCGTACACAATGTAAATTGACCACGCTAGACTCAAACATCCTACTTTCGTGACACCTAGTTTTCAAAATTATCGACTTCTGGCGGGACCACACCTAAGAAAGGTACGAGCCCTCATGCACTGTAGCGGCCTTCGGCGTTACTCTGAGACGGTCAAAGCTCGTATACAATGTAAATCGACCGCGTTGGACTCAAAATCCTACTTTCGTGACTCCTAGTTTTCAAGATTATCGACTTCTGGCGGGACCACACCTGAGAAAGGTATGAGCCCTCAAACTGTAGCGGCATTCAGCGTTACTCTGGGACGGTCAAAGTTCGTACACAATGTAATTCGACCACGCTAGACTCAAACATCCTACTTTCGTGACACCTGGTTTTCCAAAATTATCGACTTCTGGCGGGACCACACCTGAGAAAGGTACGAGCCCTCATACTGTAGCGGGCTTCAGCGTTACTCTGAGACGGTCAAAGTTCGTACACAATGTAAATTGACCACGCTGGACTCATAAATCCTACTTTCGTGACACCTAGTTTTCAAAATTATTGACTTCTGGCGGGACCACACCTGAGAAAGGTATGAGCCCTCATACTGTAGCGGCATTCAGCGTTACTCTGAGACGGTCAAAGTTCGTACACAATGTAAATTGACCACGCCAGACTCAAACATCTCTACTTTCGTGACACCTAGTTTTCAAAATTATCAACTTCTGGCGGGACCACACCTGAGAAAATACGAGCCCTCATACTGTAGCGGCTTCGGCGTTACTCTGAGACGGTCAAAGTTCGTACACAATGTAAATTGACCACGCTAGACTCAAACATCCTACTTTCGTGACACCTAGTTTTCAAAATTATCGACTTCTGGCGGGACCACACCTAAGAAAGGTATGAATCCTCAAACTGTAGCGGCCTTCAGCGTTACTCTGAGTCGGTCAAAGCTCGTATACAAGGTAAATCGAACACGCTTGACTCAAGCATCCTACTCTCGTGACACCTGGTTTTCAAAATTATCGACTTCTGGCGGGACCACACCTGAGAAAGGTACGAGCCCTCATACTGTAGCGGCCTTCGGCGTTACTCTGAGACGGTCAAAGCTCGTACACAATGTAAATCGAACACGCTTGACTCAAGCATCCTACTTTCGTGACACCTAGTTTTCAAAATTATCGACTTCTGGCGGGACCACACCTGAGAAAGGTACGAGCCCTCATACTGTAGCGGCATTCGGCGTTACTCTGAGACGGTCAAAGCTCGTATACAATGTAAATAGACCCCTCTGGACTCAAATATCCTACTCTCGTGACACCTAGTTTTCAAAATTATCGACTTTTGCCGGGACCACACCTGAACAAGGTACGAGTCCTCATACCGTAGCCGCCTTCGGCGTTACTCTGAGACGGTCAAAGCTCGTATACAAGGTAATTCGACCACGCTCAACTTGAATTTCCTACTCTCGTTTCACCTAGTTTTCAAAATTATCGACTTCTGGCGGGACCACACCTGAGAAGGGTACGAGCCCTCATACTGTAGCGGCCTTCGGCGTTATTCTGAGACGGTCAAAGCTCGTATACACGAAAATCGACTACGCTGACTCAAAAACTTACCTCGTGACACCTAGTTTTGAAAAATTATCGACTTCTGGCGGGACCACACCTGAGAAAGGTATGAACCCTCAAACTGTAGCGGCCTTCGGAGTCACCTGGGACGTCAAAGCTCACAATGTAAATTGACCACGCTAGACTCAAACATCCTACTTTCGTGACACCTAGTTTTCAAAATTATCGACTTCTGGCGGGACCACACCTAAGAAAGGTATGAATCCTCAAACTGTAGCGGCCTTCGGAGTTACTCTGGGACGGTCAAAGCTCGTATATAAGGTAATTCGACCACGCTAGACTCAAACATCTTACTTTCGTGACACCTAGTTTTCAAAATTATCGACTTCTGGCGGGACCACACCTGAGAAAGGTACGAGCCCTCATACTGTAGCGGCCTTCGGCGTTACTCTGAGACGGTCAAAGTTCGTACACAATGTAAATTGACCGCTAGACTCAAATATCCTACTTTCGTGACTCCTAGTTTTCAAAATTCTCGACTTCTGGTGGGACGACACCTGAGAAAGGTGCGAGTCCTTATACTGTAGCCGCCTTCGGCGTTACTCTGAGACGGTCCAAAGCTCGTATACAATGTAATTCGACCACGCTGGACTCAAAATCCTACTCTCGTTCACCTAGTTTTCAAAATTATCGACTTCTGGCGGGACCACACCTGAGAAGGGTAATGAGCCCTCATACTGTAGCGGCCTTCGGCGTTATTCTGAGACGGTCAAAGCTCGTATACAATGAAAATCGACTACGCTGGACTCAAAAATCCTACTCTCGTGACACCTAGTTTTGAAAATTATCGACTTCTGGCGGGACCACACCTGAGAAAGGTATGAACCCTCAAACTGTAGCGGCCTTCGGAGTCACTCTGGGACGGTCAAAGCTCATATACAATGTAAATAGACCCAGCTGGACTCAAATATCCTACTCTCGTGACACCTAGTTTCAAAATTATCGACTTCTGCCGGGACCACACCTGAACAAGGTACGAGTCCTCATACTGTAGCCGTCTTCGGCGTTACTCTGAGACGGTCAAAGCTCGTATACAAGGTAATTCGACCACGCTCAACTTAAATATCAGCTCTCGTAACTCATAGAAAATATTTGGCATATAGTAGTTAAACTCCTTTCGACACTACATACGTCTTAAAAGACACTTTACATACGTCTTGGAGGCAGCGTTCACGGTGATCATCCTCGTTGACTTTCCACAGTGAAATGATTGGCGAGAAGGATCCTAGGCTCCCAGTGTCGATAGATCGGTAGAAAACGAGCCAGGAGCCTCAATTCCTCCACGCTCAAAAATCATCGTAAACAAGAGAGGGCCTATTTTGTCTCAAAAACGCGTCTTTCGTGCCCCTTTTAAGCATGCCTCGCTATATAGGGCACCAGACCTTCCATAAACCGTGGAGATATCGGAAAAGAAATTTATCTTGAATACTGCTTTTAACTATTATGTTGGGAAGACTTTTACTATGACTTGACCCTAAACTTCCTAATTGATCTGAGTCACTCATAACCCAGTTAAAACAGCCTTTCAGTCGAATCGCAATGTAAATTTGAATTCCATGTGAACCATGTTTACTCCTGACCAGGACTGTGCGTTAATAACCTTAACGTGTTAACGCATTAACGGGTTAACGCATGAGTTTTCGTCAAAAAAATTAACGATTAACGGTTAACGAAAAAGTCCCGGAAATCACGCTAATTTTTATTTCGTTAATGTTCCATCCATCTAAGCTTTTTGCATGTCAAGATTCCTATTCTTGAAGAGTATTCGTTTATTGTTCTGGCTGATAAGTATTAATAATCCATGAAGATGATTTCCAAGTTTGGAGTGTACTGACTGCGATTGTTTGGTATGGAACGTGTTTCTATGTGTGTTTTTGGGACGTCTGGTTATTTATCGACTTTCGTGGTGGTCAGGTAATGTTTTCAAAATTGTTAACGAAATGCAAAATTAACGTGTTAACGCATTAACGGATTAACGCGTTTTTTTTTCAAAAATTAACGATTAACATTTAACGAAAAAGTCCCGAAATCACGTTAATTTTTATTTCGTTAATGTTCCATCCATCTATGCTTTTTGCATGTCCAGGATTCCTATTCTTGAAGAGTATTCGTTTATTGTTCTGGCTGATAGTATTAATAATCCATGAAGATGATTTCCAAGTTTGGAGTGTAACTGACTGCGGTGGTTTGGTATGGAACGTGTTTCATGTTTTTTGGGACGTCTGGTTATTTATCGATTTTCGTATTGGTGGTCAGGTAATGTTTTCAAAATTGTTAACGAAATGCAAAATTAACGTGTTAACGCATTAACGGATTAACGCGTTTTTTCAAAAATTAACGATTA
>JAPDOI010001832.1:0-135888 GCA_029168955.1 Aplectana chamaeleonis
GACTAACAAGTTTGTTACTTACTATTTAACATTAACTAATTCACTTATTACTGCTTATCATATCAAATGATATTATCAGTTGGTAGATCAAATCGCTAAAACACGTTGTAGGCTGTACTTTTCGATGGGAAGGGACAAGGAAAATGACTAACAAGTTTGTTACTTACTGTTTAACATTAACTACTTCACTTATTACTGCTTATCCTATCAACTGAGATTATCAGTTGGTAGATCAAATCGCTAGAAACACGTTGACGGCTGTACTTTCGATGGGAAGGGACAAGGAAAGTGACTAACAAGTTTGTTACTTACTGTTTAACATTAACTACTTCACTTATTACTGCTTATCATATCATGTGATATTATCAGTTGGTAGATCAAATCGCTAAAACACGTTGTAGGCTGTACTTTTCGATGGAAGGGACTAGGAAAGTGACTAACAAGTTTGTTACTTACTGTTTAACATTAACTACTTCACTTATTACTGCTTATCATATCAAGTGATATTATCAGTTGGTAAATCAAATCGCTAAAACACGTTGTAGGCTGTACTTTTCGATGGGAAGGGACAAGGAAAGTGACTAACAAGTTTGTTACTTACTGTTTAACATTAACTACTTCACTTATTACTGCTTATCATATCAAGTGATATTATCAGTTGGTAGATCAAATCGCTAAAACACGTTGTAGGCTGTACTTTTCGATGGGAAGGGACAAGGAAAGTGACTAACAAGTTTGTTACTTACTGTTTAACATTAACTACTTCACTTATTACTGCTTATCATATCAAGTGATATTATCAGTTGGTAGATCAAATCGCTAAAACACGTTGTAGGGTGTACTTTTCGATGGGAAGGGCAAGGAAAGAGACTAACAAGTATTTTACTTACTGTTTACCATTAACTACTTCACTTATTACTGCTTATCATATCAAGTGATATTATCAGTTGGTAGATCAAATCGCTAAAACACGTTGTAGGCTGTACTTTTTCGATGGGAGGGGACAAGGAAAGTGCCTAACAAGTTTGTTACTTACTGTTTAACATTAACTGCTTCACTTATTACTGCTTATCATATCAAGTGATATTATCAGTTGGTAGATCAAATCGCTAAAACACGTTGTAGGCTGTACTTTTCGATGGTAAGGGACAAGGAAAGTGACTAACAAGTTTGTTACTTACTGTTTAACATTAACTACTTCACTTATTACTGCTTATCATATCAAGTGATATTATCAGTTGGTAGATCAAATCGCTAAAACACGTTGTAGGCTGTACTTTTCGATGGGAAGGGACAAGGAAAGTGACTAACAAGTTTGTTACTTACTGTTTAACATTAACTACTTCACTTATTACTGCTTATCATATCAAGTGATATTATCAGTTGGTAGATCAAATCGCTAAAAGACGTTGTAGGCAGTACTTTTCGATGGGAAGGGACAAGGAAAGTGACTAACAAGTTTGTTACTTACTGTTTAACATTAACTACTCCACTTATAACCGCTTATCATATCAAGTGATATTATCAGTTGGTAAATCAAGTCGCTAAAACACGTTGTAGGCTGTACTTTTTGATGGGAAGGGACAAGGAAAGTGACTAACAAGTTCGTTACTTACTGTTTAACATTACCTACTTCACTTATTACTGCTTATCATATCAATTGATATTATCGGTTGGTAAATCAAATAGCTAAAACACGTTGTAGGCTGTACTTTTCGATGGGAAGGGACAAGGAAAGTGACTAACAAGTTTGTTACTTACTGTTTAACATTAACTACTTCACTTATTACCGCTTATCATATCAAGTGATATTATCAGTTGGTAGATCAAATCGCTAAAACACGTTGTAGGCTGTACTTTTCGATGGGAAGGGACAAGGAAAGTGACTAACAAGTTTGTTACTTACTGTTTAACATTAACTACTTCACTTATTACTGCTTATCATATCAAGTGATATTATCAGTTGGTAGATCAAATCGCTAAAACACGTTGTAGGCTGTACTTTTCGATGGGAAGGGACAAGGAAAGTGACTAACAAGTTTGTTACTTACTATTTAACATTAACTACTTCACTTATTACTGCTTATCACATCAAGTGATATTATCAGTTGGTAGATCAAATCGCTAAAACACGTTGTAGGCTGTACTTTTCGATGGGAAAGGACAAGGAAAGTGACTCACAAGTTTGTTACTTACTGTTTAACATTAACTACTTCACTTATAACTGCTTATCATATCAAGTGATATTATCAGTTGGTAAATCAAATCGCTAAAACACGTTGTGGGCTGTACTTTTTGATGGGAAGGGACAAGGAAAGTGACTAACAAGTTTGTTACTTACTATTTACCATTAACTACTTCACTTATTACTGCTTATCACATCAAGTGATATTATCAGTTGGTAGATCAAATCGCTAAAACACGTTGTAGGCTGTACTTTTTGATGGGAAGGATAAAGGAAAGTGACTACCAAGTTTGTTACTTACTATTTAACATTAACTACTTCACTTATTACTGCTTATCACATCAAGTGATATTATCAGTTGGTAAATCAAATCGCTAAAACACGTTGTAGGCTGTACTTTTCGATGGGAAGGGACAAGGAAAGTGACTAACAAGTTTTTTACTTACTATTTAACATTAACTACTTCACTTATTACTGCTTATCACATCAAGTGATATTATCAGTTGGTAAATCAAATCGCTAAAACACATTGTAGGCTGCACTTTTTTGATGGGAAGGGACAAGGAAAGTGACTAACAAGTTTGTTACTTACTGTTTAACATTAACTACTTCACTTATTACTGCTTATCACATCAAGTGATATTATCAGTTGGTAAATCAAATCGCTAAAACACGTTGTAGGCTGTACTTTTCGATGGGAAGGGACAAGGAAAGTGACTAACAAGTTTGTTACTTACTGTTTAACATTAACTACTTCACTTATTACTGCTTATCATATCAAGTGATATTATCAGTTGGTAGATCAAATCGCTAAAACACGTTGTAGGCTGTACTTTTCGATGGGAAGGGACAAGGAAAGTGACTAACAAGTTTGTTACTTACTGTTTAACATTAACTACTTCACTTATTACTGCTTATCATATCAAGTGATATTATCAGTTGGTAGATCAAATCGCTAAAACACGTTGTAGGCTGTACTTTTCAATGGGAAGGGACAAGGAAAGTGACTAACAAGTTTGTTACTTACTGTTTAACATTAACTACTTCACTTATTACTGCTTATCATATCAAGTGATATTATCAGTTGGTAGATCAAATCGCTAAAACACGTTGTAGGCTGTACTTTTCGATGGGAAGGGACAAGGAAAGTGACTAACAAGTTTGTTACTTACTGTTTAACATTAACTACTTCACTTATTACTGCTTATCATATCAAGTGATATTATCAGTTGGTAGATCAAATCGCTAAAACACGTTGTAGGCTGTACTTTTCGATGGGAAGGGACAAGGAAAGTGACTAACAAGTTTGTTACTTACTGTTTAACATTAACTACTTCACTTATTACTGCTTATCATATCAAGTGATATTATCAGTTGGTAGATCAAATTGCTAAAACACGTTGTAGGCTGTACTTTTCGATGGGAAGGGACAAGGAAAGTGACTAACAAGTTTGTTACTTACTGTTTAACATTAACTACTTCACTTATTACTGCTTATCATATCAAGTGATATTATCAGTTGGTAGATCAAATCGCTAAAACACGTTGTAGGCTGTACTTTTCGATGGGAAGGGACAAGGAAAGTGACTAACAAGTTTTTTACTTACTATTTAACATTAACTGCTTCACTTATTACTGCTTATCATATCAAGTGATATTATCAGTTGGTAAATCAAATCGCTAAAACACGTTGTAGGCTGTACTTTTCGATGGGAAGGGACAAGGAAAGTGACTTACAAGTTTGTTACTTACTGTTTAACATTAACTATTTCACTTATTACTGCTTATCATATCAAGTGATATTATCAGTTGGTAGATCAAATCGCTAAAACACGTTGTAGGCTGTACTTTTCGATGGGAAGGGACAAGGAAAGTGACTAACAAGTTTGTTACTTACTGTTTAACATTAACTACTTCACTTATTACTGCTTATCATATCAAGTGATATTATCAGTTGGTAGATCAAATCGCTAAAACACGTTGTAGGCTGTACTTTTCGATGGGAAGGGACAAGGAAAGTGACTAACAAGTTTGTTACTTACTGTTTAACATTAACTACTTCACTTATTACTGCTTATCATATCAAGTGATATTATCAGTTGGTAGATCAAATCGCTAAAACACGTTGTAGGCTGTACTTTTCGATGGGAAGGGACAAGGAAAGTGACTAACAAGTTTGTTACTTACTGTTTAACATTAACTACTTCACTTATTACTGCTTATCATATCAAGTGATATTATCAGTTGGTAGATCAAATCGCTAAAACACGTTGTAGGCTGTACTTTTCGATGGGAAGGGACAAGGAAAGTGACTAACAAGTTTGTTACTTACTGTTTAACATTAACTACTTCACTTATTACTGCTTATCATATCAAGTGATATTATCAGTTGGTAGATCAAATCGCTAAAACACGTTGTAGGCTGTACTTTTCGATGGGAAGGGACAAGGAAAGTGACTAACAAGTTTGTTACTTACTGTTTAACATTAAATACTTCACTTATTACTGCTTATCATATCAAGTGATATTATCAGTTGGTAGATCAAATCGCTAAAACACGTTGTAGGCTGTACTTTTCGATGGGAAGGGACAAGGAAAGTGACTAACAAGTTTGTTACTTACTGTTTAACATTAACTACTTCACTTATTACTGCTTATCATATCAAGTGATATTATCAGTTGGTAGATCAAATCGCTAAAACACGTTGTAGGCTGTACTTTTCCATGGGAAGGGACAAGGAAAGTGACTAACAAGTTTTTTACTAACTATTTAACGTTAACTACTTCACTTATTACTGCTTATCACATCAAGTGATATTATCAGTTGGTAAATCAAATCGCTAAAACACGTTGTAGGCTGTACTTTTCGATGGGAAGGGACAAGGAAAGTGACTAACAAGTTTATTACTTCCTGTTCAACATTAACTGCTTCACTTATTACTGCTTATCATATCAAGTGATATTATCAGTTGGTAGATCAAATCGCTAAAACACGTTGTAAGCTGTACTTTTCGATGGGAAGGGACAAGGAAAGTGACTAACAAGTTTGTTACTTACTGTTTAACATTAACTACTTCACTTATTACTGCTTATCATATCAAGTGATATTATCAGTTGGTAGATCAAATCGCTAAAACACGTTGTAGGCTGTACTTTTCGATGGGAAGGGACAAGGAAAGTGACTAACAAGTTTGTTACTTACTGTTTAACATTAACTACTTCACTTATTACTGCTTATCACATCAAGTGATATTATCAGTTGGTAAATCAAATCGCTAAAACACGTTGTAGGCTGTACTTTTCGATGGGAAGGGACAAGGAAAGTGACTAACAAGTTTGTTACTTACTGTTTAACATTAACTACTTCACTTATTACTGCTTATCATATCAAGTGATATTATCAGTTGGTAGATCTAATCGCTAAAACACGTTGTAGGCTGTAATTTTCGATGGGAAGGGACTAGGAAAGTGACTAACAAGTTTGTTACTTACTGTTTAACATCAACTACTTCACTTATTACTGCTTATCATATCAAGTGATATTATCATTTGGTAGATCAAATCGCTAAAACACGTTGTAGGCTGTACTTTTCGATGGGAAGGGACAAGGAAAGTGACTAACAAGTTTGTTACTTACTGCTTAACATTAACTACTTCACTTATTACTGCTTATCATATCAAGTGATATTATCAGTTGGTAGATCAAATCGCTAAAACACGTTGTAGGCTGTACTTTTCGATGGGAAGGGACAAGGAAAGTGACTAACAAGTTTGTTACTTACTGTTTAACATTAACTATTTCACTTATTACTGCTTATCATATCAAGTGATATTATCAGTTGGTAGATCAAATCGCTAAAACACGTTGTAGGCTGTACTTTTCGATGGGAAGGGACAAGGAAAGTGACTAACAAGTTTGTTACTTACTGTTTAACATTAACTACTTCACTTATTACTGCTTATCATATCAAGTGATATTATCAGTTGGTAGATCAAATCGCTAAAGCACGTTGTAAGCTGTACTTTTTGATGGGAAGGGACAAGGAAAGTGACTAACAAGTTTGTTACTAACTATTTAACATTAACTGCTTCACTTATTACTGCTTATCATATCAAGTGATATTATCAGTTGGTAGATCAAATCGCTAAAACACGTTGTGGGCTGTACTTTTTGATGGGAAGGGACAAGGAAAGTGACTAACAAGTTTGTTACTTACTATTTACCATTAACTACTTCACTTATTACTGCTTATCACATCAAGTGATATTATCAGTTGGTAAATCAAATCGCTAAAACACGTTGTAGGATGTACTTTTCGATGGGAAGGGACAAGGAAAGTGACTAACAAGTTTGTTACTTACTATTTAACATTAACTACTTCACTTATTACTGCTTATCACATCAAGTGATATTATCAGTTGGTAAATCAAATCGCTAAAACACGTTGTAGGCTGTACTTTTCGATGGGAAGGGACAAGGAAAGTGACTAACAAGTTTGTTACTTACTGTTTAACATTAACTACTTCACTTATTACTGCTTATCACATCAAGTGATATTATCAGTTGGTAAATCAAATCGCTAAAACACGTTGTAGGCTGTACTTTTCGATGGGAAGGGACAAGGAAAGTGACTAACAAGTTTGTTACTTACTGTTTAACATTAACTACTTCACTTATTACTGCTTATCATATCAAGTGATATTATCAGTTGGTAGATCAAATCGCTAAAACACGTTGTAGGCTGTACTTTTCGATGGGAAGGGACAAGGAAAGTGACTAACAAGTTTGTTACTTACTGTTTAACATTAACTACTCCACTTATAACTGCTTATCATATCAAGTGATATTATCAGTTGGTAGATCAAATCGCTAAAACACGTTGTAGGCTGTACTTTTCGATGGGAAGGGACAAGGAAAGTGACTAACAAGTTTGTTACTTACTGTTTAACATTAACTACTTCACTTATTACTGCTTATCATATCAAGTGATATTATCAGTTGGTAGATCAAATCGCTAAAACACGTTGTAGGCTGTACTTTTCGATGGGAAGGGACAAGGAAAGTGACTAACAAGTTTGTTACTTACTGTTTAACATTAACTACTTCACTTATTACTGCTTATCATATCAAGTGATATTATCAGTTGGTAGATCAAATCGCTAAAACACGTTGTAAGCTGTACTTTTCGATGGGAAGGGACAAGGAAAGTGACTTACAAGTTTGTTACTTACTGTTTAACATTAACTATTTCACTTATTACTGCTTATCATATCAAGTGATATTATCAGTTGGTAGATCAAATCGCTAAAACACGTTGTAGGCTGTACTTTTCGATGGGAAGGGACAAGGAAAGTGACTAACAAGTTTGTTACTTACTATTTAACATTAACTACTTCACTTATTACTGCTTATCACATCAAGTGATATTATCAGTTGGTAAATCAAATCGCTAAAACACGTTGTAGGCTGTACTTTTCGATGGGAAGGGACAAGGAAAGTGACTAACAAGTTTATTACTTCCTGTTCAACATTAACTGCTTCACTTATTACTGCTTATCATATCAAGTGATATTATCAGTTGGTAGATCAAATCGCTAAAACACGTTGTAAGCTGTACTTTTTGATGGGAAGGGACAAGGAAAGTGACTAACAAGTTTGTTACTTACTGTTTAACATTAACTGCTTCACTTATTACTGCTTATCATATCAAGTGATATTATCAGTTGGTAGATCAAATCGCTAAAACACGTTGTAGGCTGTACTTTTCGATGGGAAGGGACAAGGAAAGTGACTAACAAGTTTGTTACTTACTGTTTAACATTAACTACTTCACTTATTACTGCTTATCATATCAAGTGATATTATCAGTTGGTAGATCAAATCGCTAAAACACGTTGTAGGCTGTACTTTTCGATGGGAAGGGACAAGGAAAGTGACTAACAAGTTTGTTACTTACTGTTTAACATTAACTACTTCACTTATTACTGCTTATCATATCAAGTGATATTATCAGTTGGTAGATCAAATCGCTAAAACACGTTGTAGGCTGTACTTTTCGATGGGAAGGGACAAGGAAAGTGACTAACAAGTTTGTTACTTACTGTTTAACATTAACTACTTCACTTATTACTGCTTATCACATCAAGTGATATTATCAGTTGGTAGATCAAATCGCTAAAACACGTTGTAAGCTGTACTGTTTGATGGGAAGGGACAAGGAAAGTGACTAACAAGTTTGTTACTTACTGTTTAACATTAATTACTTCACTTATTACTGCTTATCATATCAAGTGATATTATCAGTTGGTAGATCAAATCGCTAAAACACGTTGTAGGCTGTACTTTTCGATGGGAAGGGACAAGGAAAGTGACTAACAAGTTTGTTACTTACTATTTAACATTAACTACTTCACTTATTACTGCTTATCACATCAAGTGATATTATCAGTTGGTAAATCAAATCGCTAAAACACGTTGTAGGCTGTACTTTTCGATGGGAAGGGACAAGGAAAGTGACTAACAAGTTTGTTACTTACTATTTAACATTAACTACTTCACTTATTACTGCTTATCACATCAAGTGATATTATCAGTTGGTAAATCAAATCGCTAAAACACGTTGTAGGCTGTACTTTTCGATGGGAAGGGACAAGGAAAGTGACTAACAAGTTTGTTACTTACTGTTTAACATTAACTACTTCACTTATTACTGCTTATCATATCAAGTGATATTATCAGTTGGTAGATCAAATCGCTAAAACACGTTGTAGGCTGTACTTTTCGATGGGAAGGGACAAGGAAAGTGACTAACAAGTTTGTTACTTACTGCTTAACATTAACTACTTCACTTATTACTGCTTATCATATCAAGTGATATTATCAGTTGGTAGATCAAATCGCTAGAACACGTTGTAGGCTGTACTTTTCGATGGGAAGGGACAAGGAAAGTGACTAACAAGTTTGTTACTTACTGTTTAACATTAACTACTTCACTTATTACTGCTTATCATATCAAGTGATATTATCAGTTGGTAGATCAAATCGCTAAAACACGTTGTAGGCTGTACTTTTCGATGGGAAGGGACAAGGAAAGTGACTAACAAGTTTGTTACTTACTGTTTAACATTAACTACTTCACTTATTACTGCTTATCATATCAAGTGATATTATCAGTTGGTAGATCAAATCGCTAAAACACGTTGTAGGCTGTACTTTTCGATGGGAAGGGACAAGGAAAGTGACTAACAAGTTTGTTACTTACTGTTTAACATTAACTACTTCACTTATTACTGCTTATCACATCAAGTGATATTATCAGTTGGTAAATCAAATCGCTAAAACACGTTGTAGGCTGTACTTTTCGATGGGAAGGGACAAGGAAAGTGACTAACAAGTTTATTACTTCCTGTTCAACATTAACTACTTCACTTATTACTGCTTATCATATCAAGTGATATTATCAGTTGGTAGATCAAATCGCTAAAACACGTTGTAGGCTGTACTTTTCGATGGGAAGGGACAAGGAAAGTGACTAACAAGTTTGTTACTTACTGTTTAACATTAACTACTTCACTTATTACTGCTTATCATATCAAGTGATATTATCAGTTGGTAGATCAAATCGCTAAAACACGTTGTAGGCTGTACTTTTCCATGGGAAGGGACAAGGAAAGTGACTAACAAGTTTGTTACTTACTGTTTAACATTAACTACTTCACTTATTACTGCTTATCATATCAAGTGATATTATCAGTTGGTAAATCAAATCGCTAAAACACGTTGTAGGCTGTACTTTTCGATGGGAAGGGACAAGGAAAGTGACTAACAAGTTTATTACTTACTGTTTAACATTAACTACTTCACTTATTACTGCTTATCACATCAAGTGATATTATCAGTTGGTAAATCAAATCGCTAAAACACGTTGTAGGCTGTACTTTTCGATGGGAAGGGACAAGGAAAGTGACTAACAAGTTTGTTACTTACTGTTTAACATTAACTACTTCACTTATTACTGCTTATCATATCAAGTGATATTATCAGTTGGTAGATCAAATCGCTAAAACACGTTGTAGGCTGTACTTTTCGATGGGAAGGGACAAGGAAAGTGACTAACAAGTTTGTTACTTACTGTTTAACATTAACTACTTCACTTATTACTGCTTATCATATCAAGTGATATTATCAGTTGGTAGATCAAATCGCTAAAACACGTTGTAAGCTGTACTTTTCGATGGGAAGGGACAAGGAAAGTGACTTACAAGTTTGTTACTTACTGTTTAACATTAACTATTTCACTTATTACTGCTTATCATATCAAGTGATATTATCAGTTGGTAGATCAAATCGCTAAAACACGTTGTAGGCTGTACTTTTCGATGGGAAGGGACAAGGAAAGTGACTAACAAGTTTGTAACTTACTGTTTAACATTAACTACTTCACTTATTACTGCTTATCATATCAAGTGATATTATCAGTTGGTAGATCAAATCGCTAAAACACGTTGTAGGCTGTACTTTTCGATGGGAAGGGACAAGGAAAGTGACTAACAAGTTTGTTACTTACTATTTAACATTAACTGCTTCACTTATTACTGCTTATCATATCAAGTGATATTATCAGTTGGTAGATCAAATCGCTAAAACACGTTGTAGGCTGTACTTTTCGATGGGAAGGGACAAGGAAAGTGACTAACAAGTTTGTTACTTACTGTTTAACATTAACTACTTCACTTATTACTGCTTATCATATCAAGTGATATTATCAGTTGGTAGATCAAATCGCTAAAACACGTTGTAGGCTGTACTTTTCGATGGGAAGGGACAAGGAAAGTGACTAACAAGTTTGTTACTTACTGTTTAACATTAACTACTTCACTTATTACTGCTTATCATATCAAGTGATATTATCAGTTGGTAAATCAAATCGCTAAAACACGTTGTAGGCTGTACTTTTCGATGGGAAGGGACAAGGAAAGTGACTAACAAGTTTGTTACTTACTGTTTAACATTAACTACTTCACTTATTACTGCTTATCACATCAAGTGATATTATCAGTTGGTAAATCAAATCGCTAAAACACGTTGTAGGCTGTACTTTTCGATGGGAAGGGACAAGGAAAGTGACTAACAAGTTTGTTACTTACTGTTTAACATTAACTACTTCACTTATTACTGCTTATCATATCAAGTGATATTATCAGTTGGTAGATCAAATCGCTAAAACACGTTGTAGGCTGTACTTTTCGATGGGAAGGGACAAGGAAAGTGACTAACAAGTTTATTACTTACTGTTTAACATTAACTACTTCACTTATTACTGCTTATCATATCAAGTGATATTATCAGTTGGTAGATCAAATCGCTAAAACACGTTGTAGGCTGTACTTTTTGATGGGAAGGGACAAGGAAAGTGACTAACAAGTTTGTTACTTACTGTTTAACATTAACTACTTCACTTATTACTGCTTATCACATCAAGTGATATTATCAGTTGGTAAATCAAATCGCTAAAACACGTTGTAGGCTGTACTTTTTGATGGGAAGGGACAAGGAAAGTGACTAACAAGTTTGTTACTTACTGTTTAACATTAACTACTTCACTTATTACTGCTTATCATATCAAGTGATATTATCAGTTGGTAGATCAAATCGCTAAAACACGTTGTAGGCTGTACTTTTCGATGGGAAGGGACAAGGAAAGTGACTAACAAGTTTATTACTTACTGTTTAACATTAACTACTTCACTTATTACTGCTTATCATATCAAGTGATATTATCAGTTGGTAGATCAAATCGCTAAAACACGTTGTAGGCTGTACTTTTCGATGGGAAGGGACAAGGAAAGTGACTAACAAGTTTGTTACTTACTGTTTAACATTAACTACTTCACTTATTACTGCTTATCACATCAAGTGATATTATCAGTTGGTAAATCAAATCGCTAAAACACGTTGTAGGCTGTACTTTTTGATGGGAAGGGACAAGGAAAGTGACTAACAAGTTTGTTACTTACTGTTTAACATTAACTACTTCACTTATTACTGCTTATCATATCAAGTGATATTATCAGTTGGTAGATCAAATCGCTAAAACACGTTGTAGGCTGTACTTTTTGATGGGAAGGGACAAGGAAAGTGACTAACAAGTTTGTTACTTACTGTTTAACATTAACTACTTCACTTATTACTGCTTATCATATCAAGTGATATTATCAGTTGGTAGATCAAATCGCTAAAACACGTTGTAGGCTGTACTTTTTGATGGGAAGGGACAAGGAAAGTGACTAACAAGTTTGTTACTTACTGTTTAACATTAACTACTTCACTTATTACTGCTTATCATATCAAGTGATATTATCAGTTGGTAGATCAAATCGCTAAAACACGTTGTAGGCGGTACTTTTTGATGGGAAGGGACAAGGAAAGTGACTAACAAGTTTATTACTTACTGTTTAACATTAACTGCTTCACCTTGCTTATCATATAAAGTGATATTATCAGTTGGTAGATCAAATCGCTAAAACACGTTGTAGGCTGTATATTTCGATGGGAAGGGACTAGGGAAGTGACTAACAAGTTTGTTACTTACTGTTTAACATTACCTATTTCACTTTGCTTATCACCTCAAGTGATATTATCAGTTGGTAAATCAAATCGCTAAAACACGTTGTAGGCTGTACTTTTCGATGGGAAGGGACTAGGAAAGTGACTAACAAGTTTATTACTTACTGTTTAACATTAACTGCTTCACTTATTACTGCTTATCATATCAAGTGATATTATCAGTTGGTAGATCAAATCGCTAAAACACGTTGTAGGCTTTACTTTTCGATGGGAAGGGACAAGGAGAGTGACTAACAAGTATATTACTTACTGTTTAACATTAACTACTTCACTTTGCTTATCACATCAAGTGATATTATCAGTTGGTAAATCAAATCGCTAAAACACGTTGTAGGCTGTACTTTTCGATGGGAAGGGACTAGGAAAGTGATTAACAAGTTTGTTACTTACTGTTTAACATTAACTATTTCACTTATTACTGCTTATCATATCAAGTGATATTATCAGTTGGTAGATCATTTCGCTAAAACACGTTGTAGGCTGTACTTTTCGATGGGAAGGGACAAGGAAAGTGACTAACAAGTTTATTACTTACTGTTTAACATTAACTGCTTCACTTTGCTTATCATATCAAGTGATATTATCAGTTGGTAGATCAAATCGCTAAAACACGTTGTAGGCTGTACTTTTCGAAAGGAAGGGACTAGGAAAGTGACTAGCAAGTTTGTTACCTACTGTTTAACATTAACTGCTTCACTTTGCTTATCATATCAAGTGATATAATCAGTTGGTAGATCAAATCGCTAAAACACGTTGTAGGCTGTACCTTTCCATGGGAAGGGACAAGGAAAGTGACTAACAAGTTTTTTACTTTCTGATGACGTCATCAAAGTGCTCGGGGCATCTAATGATGTCAACAGAACGTCGTGCCAAGCACATGGGGGTTCCGATAACGTTATCAGGACGTCGTGACCAGGTTCGCCAAGTGCATAGGGCATCTGGTGACGTCATCAGGACGTCGTGCTAAGTACATAGGACATTTGATGATGTCATCAGGATGTCGTGTAAAGTACACACGGCATCTGATGACGTCATCAGGATGTCGTGTAAAGTACATAGAGCATCTTACGACGTCATCAGGACGTCGTAAAGTGAGTCGCCCGTCTCTTGTAGCGTGCGGAAAAAGTCGACTACTTACTGATTATCATATCAATCCACCTTATTGGAAAAATATTGAAGATTTTTCATAGATATTACTCCGTAATATCAAGAAAAAGTGAAGAATTCTATCAAAAAGGGGTCTTCCGAGCGAAAGAGGTTTGATTGGCGTCAGAAACGTTCCAACAAAAAGGGAACAATAGGCAAGTAGGATGAGGAGAGTCTACAAAAATTGAACAATATTTTCTGAGACTGATTTTCTTGGCCGATATTTCTTAACAGCGAAAACAAACTGTTGTGGCGTTTCACGAGGAAGAGTTTAATGTCTTTCGGGGAAAAAGTTAGTGTCTTTCGGGAAAAAGACCTCTAATCGTTGACGAGATTATAAGAAAATACTCTTATTCAATGCTGTACTTTGAGTTCGCTTCTCGTAGCAGCTGGAGCTAGCCGTCTGTGTAGGTAAAGTTGGCATCATTTTCTCTTCTACTGATAACTAATAGGTTCCCATAAATATACATTTGTATCGTTGCTCGCATAATCGGAGTCTATTTGGAACCACAAAGTGCTTGCGTTTGGTACACCGCAACGGTTTGTTTTCGCTGTTAAGAAGTGTCGGCCAAGAAAATCAGTCTCAGAAAATATTGTTCAATTTTTGTAGACTCTCCTCATCCTACTTGCCTATTGTTCCTTTTTTGTTGGAACGTTTCTGACGCCAACCAACCCTCTTTCGCTTGGGAGACCCCTTTTTGATAGAATTATAAATTAGTTTGAGACGAAATTACAGAAAAATGGGTGAGAAATTTGTTTTCAAAAAGTGCTCCGCGCTCACTTTAGTGGCATTTCCTTCATATCCAGGTTTATGTGGATTTCTGAGAAGAAATGGGTTATGATACTCCAGCAAAAGTTTATTCGCGTTTCAGTGAACATTTCTGAAATCCATGTAGAAGTTTTCATAGAAAACTATTCCACTTCGGTTTTGCAAGAAAAATGATAACAAAAGTTCAATATTTGCACCGACGTCGAAAAAATTGCGTTTAAGCTTTGCCAACGCGCTTGTCACATATAAAAGAGAAAAAGGGCAGCGATTCAACCTCACAGTATGGACGAGAATACCTAAGTGGTCATGAAAAAAAACAGGAACCAAACTCAGCTGATCATGCTCAAAACTGTTTTCCTCAGAGCATATTGATCCCAAATCAGTCCTCATCGTGATAATGAAGCCAAGCGCTAGCACACAGAATAGTAATGAGCCAAGCCTCAGATTAGGTGACAAAGAAAATCTCAAACGTGGATGCGAAATAATTAGATTTTTTCATTGATGAAATTCTGAGCTCAGGGTCCGATCTGGGCTCACTATTGACAGATGACTGTCGTTAGTGTGAAATCGACGAAATCCGTGCTCGCTCACAGAAACACCCAAATAACATTCATATTCACAGAAAAAAACTCATACGCCAAATTTTATTCGAAATGTGATTCGGAGAGGGAAGTTATGTATGTGCAGAAAGACCAGCGTTTTCATAGAAAACCTAATATGAAACAACATGAATCAGCTGATCCAGCAACGTCTCTTTCCCGCTAGTGTACAGATGCGAACATGTAAGTTGTGGCAAATATCATAGCTCCTCTGAATGTGCCCTAGATGGCATCGATATGCACTCGTCCAAGTAATTATGGAATTCGCACCTCCAGTTGAACGTGTCAGGGCACTACAACGGGATACCCATACCAACCTTGAGTGAAAACTTGAAATCTTCTTCTTACTCATTCAATCTTCGTACGCTCAATGTAACGATAGCTTCTCCCTCTCGATTTGAGCCGGTCGAAGTAGAGCTCATCGGGTTGTCATCATGTTGAAATCTATTTATCCGGGGTTTCACCGTGACCGACCGCTCCGTTGCTTGCTCCTCCCGGACTTGTTTGAGCGGTACGGGCTATACGTTACCATAAGATTATCATACTCCTTGTCGTCAGTCACGAATTGTGACACGCACCAGTGGCGAAGCGTCCACATTTGGATGCACTCTCTTCTCTCTCCTTATTTCCCTGAGATGCATAATACTCCTTCCAGACTTATTTGATCGAATAGGCTATACGTTTCCATCAGATTAGCAAACCTCTTATCGTCACTCACGAATTGTGACACGCACCAGTGGTGAAGCATCCACATTTGGATGCACTCTCTTCTCTCTTCTTCTTTCACTGAGATGAATGATGTAACTATTTTGGCTTGAAAGATTTTCAAAAATTGATATGATTTTCGATTCGTTTCTGTTTCCCTTCTCGTTATAAAGGACATAAATTGTATGCCGGCAAGTAGTTAATCCATTTCCCTTGATCACGACCCTTCTCTTGTTGTTAGCTCTTAACATACCTTTATGGCAAATCAGCCTTAGTTTTCTTTTCCGGTACATTTTGGGATTGAGACGTAATCCCAGTCCAACTCCGTTACAGATTGACCGGAGGGCCATACCTCTGAATAAAAATAGGGACTGGTGGTGATGGGGTTCCAAGCGGAAAATGTCAAGAGGGATCAGTTTTTCGCGCCACCCAGTACTATGTCAAAACTTTGGGGATTGACAACCCCGCCAGCAGTCCTGGCAAACCCGTAAGAGAGATTCCCCTCTGTAAGGGGTTTGGCCGCCCAACTTACTTAGATTTTGGTCGAAAACTCAGGTTCCAAATCAAGCAAAAAACTACTCCCTGTCTTCCTTAAGCAAGTATAAGAATAGAGCTAACAAGTATGCCATAAAAGATTTTGGTAATAATCAAAAGGTGAAAAATGTTGGGCAAAATGCACTGTTTGTAGACTTACAAACTTTGATAACTATATTGATTCTACCGTTACAAAATTTTGTAATAACACATTCAAGACTAGTGGCGCTAACTGTAGGTCTAGAGGTGTTATATATTGCTTACAATGCTCTAGCTGTAAGTTACAATATGTTGGAATGACAACTAGGAGTTTGAAAGAGAGAGAGTAATGGAACATCTACGCAATATTAACAACCATAAAATATTTACTCCATTATACACACATTATCATAAATGTTAATCCAACATAGTTGTACACATTTTGGACTCTTGTCCAGAAAATACGGATAGAAACATTTTACTGGAGAAGGAAGAGTTTTGGATAAAGCTTCTCATTACACCACACCCTTTTAGACTTAATGATAATATTAAAGGATATGGAAATATTTCAAATTCCAGTAATCCACTTATGCATAAAGTCAAACATCCATTCTTTGCACTCAAAATTACCAAGGAATGGAATAACAGAGGTAGAAGAAAAAAGATAAATAGATTGAATCCTTTGGATGTTCAAAATGTTATCGATTACATAGAGAAAGAAGGAATAGATGGGTTGAATGCTATGAAAATATATAGTTTGATAAAATACATGAATACTCAGGCAAACCATCGCTCCGAGCGGTACCGGAGAGCTACTCGAGCGGCGCTGCCTCTCCGCTCCATGCGAAAATTAGCCATCTACTCGGGCCACAGCAGCCGCTCTCCGGGCCACAGCAGTATCGCTCGGAGCGATCTTCGGTCCCAACTGGCACTGCGGTCTCTGTTCGGGCGATTTTCCAAAATTTCTTAATTGCTATTTTTTCTTTATTTCCGCTTCTTCTGGAGAGGATTAAGCCTGTTAAGAGGATAAGGTACCTGTTACAGCCTTCGGGTCAAGAGGTTAATCCTGCCACTGGCCGCAACAAGGATATTATCCCAGCATGGTCCGCAATGAAGAAGCCTTCCCCACCTCGGGCCATGAGGGATCCCCTCGACCGCCAAAAATTGTCATCCTAAGAGTGATCCGAGGTCACCTCTCAAGAGTGGCATCGAAAGGCCAACTACCCGTCTACACGAGGCGAGCCGCCTTTTATACCCGCAAGATTGGTTGTTCTTTGAGTGATAACGTGGCTCGCACGTTATCACTCAAAGAACAACCAATCCCGCGTCTCTCTATCTCTGGCGATGGCACCGCTGTGGATCCGAGAGCGACCGGAGAGCGACCGAGGGGCGAACTGGCACCGGACAGGGACCGCGCGGCCAGTTGGCCCCTCGGCCGCTGTCCGGGCGATGACATCATAATTGGGAGGAGCCGGTCCCGCTCGGAGCGATGGTTTGCCTGAGTAAAAGATATATACGAAGACTTATAGAACTATCACAGTCGGATTCTTTCCTATCTAGTATCACCAACAAACTAAATTTCTGATTATGTGCCTATTTACTCATTTCCACTATCACTTGGAATGTAACGAAAGACGTAAAAATGAACAAGAAGATTATTACTACTTGAAAATGAATTATAATTCCAATAACGTTTCTGATCGGAATAATTTCAATAGAATTTTCAACAGCATAGATTTGCCTAACCTTGTTCCTAACACTGAAATGGAACGTTATAAAAAAGTAAGAGTGGTTCATATTTATGAGAATCCTGTATCTAGCATTGTTTTCAACTATAATAAAATGTTGAAAGCTTTGGATACAAGTAGCATCCAAGAAATAATATCAGATGGACGCATTTGTGAATATGGTCGGGATGAATATAAAGAATATATTGATCCCCATCATCAACACATCATAACAGGGAATATTGATAAAAAAAATATGATAAAAAATTCAATTCTCAAAGAAATTTTGAATAAAGAAACTAAATATAGAATAGAAAAGAAGAATAACAGAAGTGAAATAACACTGACTTATTTCGACGCTACAACGAAATTCATCAACTAGATGAAAAACAAGTACAAGCTAGATGTTATGAAAATAAATAAGTTGCAGTTGCACTTCAAAAAACAGTACAGAAAAAGACTCAAATCAATACTACAAGGGACTTCTTCCTTAGGAAGTCTAATAGCCTGATACCTTATAAGAGTATGAAAGAATACTAGAAACACTTCATTTTCTGCCCATTAGATAAAGCTAGCAATAATTATGGGATTGTTTGTAAGAAATACTACATCATAAATCTCATGAAAGAACTGGGAATTAATATCATTAACGGTAATTTTGAAAGTGAACAAAACCATAATGACACATATAAGCTGATTCAAAATGCCAACAGGCAAACAACCATTTCAAAGCATAGGTTTTTCAATATCTCGCACCTATCTCGTTGGTTCGACTCCCAGCTGATTGTGATCTACAAGTCTACACAAGCGAGCGACCTTGTGGCGGGTCCAACCTATATTCATTTTCTTGACAACAAGCCACCCGTGAAGGTAATTTCGGGATAACTCGTGTTGAAAGTGTTTTGACTCGACAGTCGTATCGAATATTGTTACTCCGAGATCCGAGCGCTATCATGGCTGGTATGAATTGTGGATCACAGAGATCAACAAGAAGCACGAATGTGAAGCCAAAAGATGATGCGAATTCAATCGATGCTGCCCTCGAGCAGTTGAAGCAAGACCGAAAATTGTCGGTATTTTTAAAGCAGCTCGTGTCGCATATTTTTGAAGTGCAGGACCAAATGTCATCTGCACTGTCAAAAATATTGCAACTACAAGAGCAAGTCTCCAGTTTACAGACTGAGATTGCGAGCCTTAGAGAGGCTTTGGCTGAGGCCCAGGCTAAGCATAGTGGCTCTTCTAATGTAGTGGAACAGAATACTCGTACTATAGTAGATTCATTTGAAGAAAAAGAGCGATTGAGATTCATTATTATTGCTGGTATTAACGAATCTGTCGCAACATCCTCTACGACTAGGGTTTCCAATGATTATGATAATGTGAAACAAATTTCCGACCACTTTGAAATTGAATGCGTTCCGCAAGTTGTATACCGTCTCGGCAAAGTCATTGAAGGTCGAACACGTCTTCTCAAGGTTGTGCTCCCTAACACGTATTATCAGAATCTCATTGTTAGGAGAGCTGCTCGTCTACGATCCTACTCTATCAGAGGAGTGTTCATCCGGTGCTCACTCACAAAGCCAGAGTTAGACCGTAGGAAAGCAGCTTGGCTTGCGCGTACTAGTACTGTTCAGACAGTGTATAGTCAATGTAATAGCGACTCTATCCAACTCAGTAGCTCAGTGTTAAACCAGTGAGCGTTCCTCGGGAACCTGTCCATAGACTAAAATGTTTTTATTGCAATGCGCGTTCTTTCCATGAAAACATCTCTTCGACAAAATTCCATAACGAGAACTTGCGCTCTGATATTGTTGTGGTAACAGAAACTTGGCTGACTGATTTCATCGATATTGAACCTCTTCTGGGCAATCTTTGTGGTGTGTTGTACCATCTTAGATGCGACAGAAGCCTTAGGAAAGGTGGTGGTGTCCTTATTCTTATCAAAAAATCCTATAACTTTCAGACAATCTGGCATGAATCCATTCCTGAAGCGTTTGAAATTCTTTGCTGTGACTTGAAATTACTCCGCTCTACAATTAGGCTAATTGCTGTTTACAGAAGACCGAGTTGTAGTTTGAGCAACACAATTCAGCTTACAAAAGTTCTTAGTGACTTGTCTTGTTGTGAGTCCCAATGCGTAATTTGTGGTGATTTCAACCTACCAGACTTTGATTGGACTCGATACCCTCTCTCAGCTAGTACTTCCGCCTCTAGATGCTTCCTTGATTTGTGCAAATCCAACAGACTCGTGCAAACTTTTCTGACACCCACTCGGGTCTCCAACATCTTAGACCTCATTTTTTGCAGTCACACTGGTCTAGTCAATAGTAATCCATGCGAAACTACGAGTTTTATGTCGCGAGCTGACGTTCGAAACTCGCAGAAAGATTTGATTTAAACCGGGACCATACACGCATCATCATGCGAGGTGTTGCGTTTCTTTGCAAAACCTCGTCACTCTAAGGAGTTGAACCCTCAGTGCTACCTTATGTAGCCTAATCAATAAATAAATAAATAAATATTGAGAGTAATAATTTGATACCAGAGAACCAGCATGGTTTTCGGGCTGGCAGATCACCTGAAACTTTGATGCTAGCCACGCTGGAGGATTGGACAAAATCTCTAGATAATAAGGCTGATATCGATGTCATTTATTTTGATTTTGCGAAAGCGTTCGATAAAGTGCCCATTAATGAGCATATCTTCAAGCTTCAGCATACGTGTTTGCATTCCAGAATAGTGAAGTGGATCAGCAATTTCATCACTGGGAGAACCTTTCAAGTTAAGGTCAATGATTCCTTCTCTGACGTCTATACCGTGACCAGTGGTGCACCACAGGGTGGAGTTTTATCTCACATACTTTTCATGATATATACGTCTGATTTACCTGTTCTTTTACCACATAACGTTTCATGTAGAATGTTTGCTGACGATATTAAGATATACAGCAAAATTGTGGACACCAGTGACGTCACTACTCTTCAAACTGCGATCGATACTATTGAAAATTGATCTATTGAATGGAATCTTCCTCTCTAGCAGCAGGACAAAGCTTCTGCACCTTGGTAGTACAATTCAAAAGCATTCTTATCACATCGGTAGTACTACGCTGAACAGAGTAGATCAACTGTGCGATATCGGTTTCACAATTGACCCCTACCTAAGCTTCCAAGAACACTGTGAAATTGTCGCAAGAAAGGCAGACAGGACTGTGTACAACATTTTCAAATCTTTGACTACCAATTCGGTTGATCACTTGCTCCTCGCCTACAAAACCTACGTTCGACCCATACTTGAGTATGGGACTACTGTTTTCAATCCATCATCTGTACGAAGCCAAACAAGACTTGAGGCTGTACAAAACAGCTTCACAAGAAAGTTGTGGATACGAACACATGGTTATGACTACACTACCATTCCCTCGGCATCAACTCGCAACAGTATATTTAGACTTTCATCATTAGGATTGCGTAGAAGAAAATATGACCTGGTGATGATCTACAAGATGATAACAGGTAAAATCAAACTTCCAATCAGTCAGTTCTACACTGTTTCCACATCCAACACCAGAGGTGGTTCAACCAAAATTAGTTTTACTACGGCAAGGAGCCGTTTACGTTCCTCGTTTTTCACTTTCTGTCCTCAGGCCAGTTTAGAAGTCTTGTAGACAGGTACTTCAGAAACTAGCTCAGTGGTATGACATATTTCCATCCTTCCTTATTTGTTGTTTTAAGGATTCTATTTTAATGTTTGTGTCTTATGACTTCAAGCGTGAATTTTCGTTCGCGTATAAATAAATAAATAAATAAATGAATAAATAAATAAATAAATAAATAAATAAATAAATAAATAAATAAATAAATAAATAAATAAATAAATAAATAAATAAATAAATAAATAAATAAATAAATAAATAAATATCAGAGCAGGACTTAAATTTGACATAGATTGTGAGTTACCCATCATCTACGCTTTACCGAAATTACATAAGGATCCCATAAAATTCAGATTAATCACGGGAGCAAGAAACAGCAGCATGAAAAAATTAGCAGTAGAATTGCAAAAAATTTTCTCGTTTCTCAAGAAACATTTTATTAATTATACCAATGTGAGTTACCAAAGGAAGGAAGGACTCAAGACCTATTGGTCTATCTCCAACATTAACATACTCAGGGAGTCGGGGGGTTCTATTCGGCCACGATGGGCTTTCGACTCGACTACAAAGCGGTTGGACGACGATATGGCCACGTAATTTCCTTGCGCCACGTGGCCTAATCGTCGTCCAAGTGAGAAGCACGTGGCCCCAATCACAGCCATTCCACTTGGCCACGATACGCTTTCGATTCGACTACGATGAGCTTCGACGACGAACGAGCCACAATGCCCATGATTGAACACGTTGATGGACCGCTTCAGAACTGACCCGGCGCATTTCAGCCGCACAGCACGTATATAAGGGGCTCGATCCCCAAGAGGAGCGCAGTGCGCCTATCGGGCCTGTCCTGGAAGGTGACTACGAGTCACTTTCTGGACGATTTTTGAACCGCTGAGGGGTCTCCCCCACGGTCCTCAGCGAGGGGAGCTCCCTCGCTGTCGACAGTGGCGAAGGTGATGTCCCTGTCGCGGACTGCTGTGGGGGTGATCCCCTACTGCGGACCGCGACTTGGACCGTATCCCTGATGGGGGAGACCCGCTCCCATCAAAGGAGTGGGAGCTCGCCCCAGCGCCACGTGCTCATATCGAACAGGCCACGTGCTGCTGCGTGAGAAACGGGGGTTCGGAGAAGGTTTTGCATGTCTGGGCCAAGTTCTCCTATTGAACAGGCCACGTGCTGCCGCGTGGGAAATGGGGGTGCAGCAAGGGTTTTGTCTATCTGCGCCACGTAGTCTTATCGAACAGGCCACGTGCTCCTCGGAGCAGCACGTGCTGCTGCAAAAGTTCCTTTCTAGGTACCCGAATAGAAAGCCTATCGTGGACGAATAGGACCCCCGACTCTCTGAGTAGCAGCTGAATTATGTAGATTGAGTACCGATGGGGTTCAAGTTTATTCTGCTGATTTTACTGATATGTTTACTAACCTTCCACACAGTTTCATTCTGTATAACGTGAATGAATTTTTGAAAATTTGCTTAAAAATGCTAATAAAAAATGGATAGTTACCAATGGGTACAGAGTATTTTATCGAAATTCTGAGCTAGATAAAGGCGGTTACAGATATTATATCATCAGAGACTTGATATATCACGTTGACTATCTTTTACGGAACAGTTACTGTCGTTTCGGAGAACTTGTGCCTCAACAGACGAAAGGAGCTCCTCAGGGAGGTAACTTCAGCCCATTGTTAGCCGATATATGTAACAGTTTCCATGTTGGAGTATAGGTACTCTATTAGCGCGAAAATTGAAAATAACGTACTTGTCAAACCTTTTAGATATATGGATGACTCGCTTATAATCCATAATAAAGATGAAACATTTGTAGGTAGTCAAATTTCACTGAAATACAAGAATGTATTGGAACTCAAAAAGACGCACAATAATCCCTATAAATGCTATTACTTAGACATTAGTATAGAAATAATCGAAAAGCAAATCAGCGGTAAAAAGGTAATGGTAAAAAGTTCTGTTCCCAATGAAAAACGAAGAACTCAAAGATCAAGGGACAAATGCATTATACCGGGCATGGCAAAGAAAATCTTTGTGCCAAAAAGAAGTTATTGAAACCGTGGCTGAGAAAGCAAGAGAAAACTACCTTGTGGAGTGGAATTAAGATTACCGGTGAAAATCGAGATTATGAGGGTTTGGTGTACGGGTGGTGACGGAGTCAGCTAAGGGAAGTGTTTATGGCGGTAAACCCATCCGCAAAAACGACTTGTATTGTTAGTATCTCTTTGGCTTCCTTAGTAAAGCTGTGCAGTATCCCGCCCCGAGCTGCAGGTGTCAAGAAGTTGCAAACTTCAAACGGTGTTTTTTGTGCTTTGCATACCTTCCAAGACGCGCATTGGTCTTTGGGAAATCCGGGAACGGACCTCATAATTGTGTTCAGCGCTCAAAACTACACCCCCTAAGCGAAGTTTGGGTGAAGGCACATTTTCCAAACTTCGTACAGACTAATAGGGTTTTGGACTTGTACGGATTTTCGGTTGGA
This sequence comes from Aplectana chamaeleonis, assembly GCA_029168955.1. Lineage (NCBI taxonomy): Eukaryota > Metazoa > Nematoda > Chromadorea > Rhabditida > Cosmocercidae > Aplectana > Aplectana chamaeleonis. The sequence continues at coordinate 24,419 of JAPDOI010001832.1, forward strand.
TGTTTATTTAATCCAATTACAGAGCTCTGAAAGCATTCCGGAAAAAAGTTTAAATTTGACTCGAAATCCTCCCACGTGGGCTATTTGGGGCGGTTATCACGAATATTGGGCCTATCTGCTGACTTTAGAGAGCTGTCGGCTAAGATAGATTCAAAGCCTTCAATCGGGGGAAATCTGAGTGCAAAACGCGACTTCTGACGATTTCTGGAACGCTACGATAGAAATGGTTCATAATATTTCTCTATGGGTTATTCGGAGTGCTAGACACGAATCTGGAGTCCATCTATCGATTTATGACAGATTACGCTAGATTACGGCGAGCATACGGTAGTTTGGTCAAAGTCTCAGATTTGACTCGAAATCAGTATACGGGGTTATTCAGGGTGGCGAGTATGTATTTAACGTTCGTTTGTCGATTTTTGAAAAACAGGTACATAGGTTTTGCACCCTAAATGATTTGATACCTACCGTAACCTACAGTAAACCTCAGAATTCCGACAAACAGACACCAGATTCGTGTTCACCACCCTAAATTACCCCTACAAACAAGTTTTGAGCAAAATCCGAGAAATTTTTTTTAACGTCAGAAAATGGCTGATGGGGGCGCCCTTGTCTTTCGCGAAGCTTGAAAAACGCTTATAACTTCTTGGAACCTGCAGCTTGGGGCGAAATACTTTTTCTATCGAGGCACAAAAGATACAGGTTCTTATTTATATCTCTTGCTGAAAAGGGGTTAAACGCCCACTTTCGTGCTGCTGACCTATCACAGGAGATTTAGATCTTTTGCTAGGAGGAGACTATACGCCCATTTTCTCGCAGTCGGCCTACCACGCAACTGCGAGAAAATGGGCGGATAGTCTCTTCCCAGCAAAAGATCTAAATCAGTACCGAGATACTATCAATACTAGTCGCTTTCGCAGATGCGTTTACCGCTAAAAACATTTCGAAAAGCGCTTCCGTTTTTTGTTGGAGTATGGGAACTGTGTTTATGCGCATCATAAGCGGAGCTGAGTAAGGAAAGCTTGAGTAAGAAATTCCAATCTCCCATGTATTCTGGTTTCGAAACTGTTGTCAGTCGGTGCCTTCAACAGGAATCAATGGTGTCTCGTTGTTTTTATAGGCGTTAATTTTTTAATTTGTTTTGGAAGCATTGTTTCTGAAACCATCGTTTTTTTTTGTTTTTGTGTCCTTGACCGTTTTTTCATATCTCATGTGCCTAAGCACGTGTAATGAATTTGAATTCGAAAATCAACGGTTCTGCAGGGAAATCAGCGAATTTGCGCGTAAAGGCGCGCGTTTTGTGTGCGTCTACACCACACGCATTTTATTTTACGCGTGAGTCCCGATGACCGAGGCGTCTGCGAGGATTAAGCCGGTCATTTTCCCGTCCGTCTGAGGTTGGAAGATTCGAATTTGGGCGCGCCGCGTTCGCTAAGGCGTAGGTTGGCGGCCAGTTGCCCCAATTTGAGTGCAATATTGATTGACATGACAGACAAAGACTGTGTCCTCGACAACAAACCCCAGAGTGGAAACATGGGAAACAGCATGGTTAGCACAAAATATCTGAAATAGATGGGATTCGTAGTCGAAAACCATCTGAAAATCATCCATACCATCCTATAAACATGCATTTATTCATGAAAAAACACAAGACATGGTTTGATTCGATTCGATTCATTGCTGGAGCATATTATATTGCAATTGTGTCCCTAAAGAGGGCCGTTGGGTTAGATGTAGAGACGATTCTCGAGAGCTTCTTATCCGCCGAATCCGTAGAGAGTACGGCCTTGGCGCTTGAGGGCATAGACGACGTCCATGGCGGTGACGGTCTTGCGCTTGGCGTGCTCGCAGTAGGTGACAGCGTCACGGATCACATTCTCGAGGAACACCTTGAGAACTCCACGAGTTTCCTCGTAGATCAGACCAGAGATACGCTTGACACCACCACGGCGGGCCAGGCGACGGATAGCCGGCTTGGTGATTCCCTGGATGTTGTCGCGGAGCACCTTGCGATGGCGCTTAGCACCTCCCTTGCCGAGTCCTTTGCCTCCTTTTCCACGTCCAGACATGATGATGAGGTTGAAGTCGAGTCGAGCACTCACGAATGAGATGGAGACTGCGGCGTCGGGCGCCGCCTATATGCTGGCCGGCCGGGACACCACGCGGGGGCCCCGATTTTGTCGACGCGGACAAGACCCGCCCCTTCTAGCTTTTCAGCCCATTCCACAGTTCCTACATGCTCTATCTTAGGAGTTTTTGACTAGAAGAACACGGAATACTCGGGAAATCGCCTCATTTACCACCCTTTCACAGCTCCACAATACTTACATTTCGCCGAATAATACTCCTCCTTTCAGAATCCATCGAAAATGTTCCGTACAGTCGAAACAATGCTTCAAACTGTGTTCACACCCCAGTAAAAATTCGTTTTCCGACCAGATGTCCACACAAACACCCCAATTTTGCAACATATTCATCACATATATAAAAATCATCCGCATAAGCAACGACTTTGATGTCACTTGGGGGGACGGGCAAATCTTCCAGGTAAAGACTGAACAGAGCAGGCGATATGACTCCTACTTGAGGGACACCGGCAGCGATCGGGATGCTATTAGAGACATGTCCCTGAAACAGCACTTTTGCTCGGCGCCCTTTGATGAGTGCAGTAATCCATCGCTTCTGCCAAGGCGGGATGGTGGACCTCAATAGCTTCTCCGACAGTATGCCCAAGTTGACAGTGTCAAACGCCTTCGTGAGGTCGAGGGCTACTCCAACAGTGCGTTGAGGCTTGGTGGTGTTGAAGCCATTCAAAACATAGCTCACAATCTCCAGCATCCGCAAACTCGATGCACTTATGTTCGAACACACGTACACCGAGTTTGTGTCAACCACCAATAGGGAACTACTGCAGATTCCATCTTTTATCAATAGTTTCCAGTTTCTAAAACTCACCTAGAGTCAACAGATCGGCGGCTGCGGAGCTGAAAACTCTTCCGACTCGAAAGCGAGCGGCCGCAAAGCGTGTCGAAACGCAATCGCGTACCGGAATTTAGTCCAGAGAAGCACAGTATAATGTCGAAGTGTCCAATGGATTCCTTCACTCTGTTAAGTGGGTGGATCTTCTTTGAATTTAGCGGGGCCATTGTTAGGGAGGGGGTCTCAGAGCTTCGACACGAATGGATGGGGATCCCAATGACGGACGCACTTTGCCCGACGGATTGCTTGACCTTGATTTTTATGAACTCCCGTTAAGCCGTGTGGCAACCCTGCTGCTCTTGGCGGGGGAGGCACTGCTGTATAGCAGATTGGCCACACCCATTTTCGCGTGCCGTCATGACTTCCCTGGGAGCAATGTGGGATGGCGGGCGCCACTGTGGCGTGGTGCACTTGGCCACGCGCATTTCACCGTGCCGCACTAAATTTAAGCACCTACCCGGGGTTTCCCTCGGGTAGGTGCTTAAATTTAATCAGGAGTGTCATTGCGGCACGGAAAAATGGGCGTGGCCGAGTGCGATACAGCAGTGCCCCGATCCCACATAGCACCACTCCCCTGAATTTGGCAGGGGAGGTAAACCTCGGGTAAGCGCCCGAATTCAGTGCGGCACGGTCAAATGGGCGTGGCCAAGTGCATCGCGCCATAGTTGGCTCTCCCCCGTATTGCCTGAGTACAGTTACGGAGCTTCGGGGCGAAAGATATTTTGGCATTGGAGCGCGCTTTCCTATCCGTACTATTCTCGACCACTATCGCGCCGTTTTTATCGATGCAGCAACATTGGTCCTTCACATCGCCGTTTTTATCGATTTTATCGCCCTTGCCGTCCAGTAGACCTATTACCTCTGAATTGATCTTCCCCTTAACATTGGCATGTATTTTCTGAAGAGTGCAATGCTTCTGTCGCCCAATTTCTAATCAACAAATTGGCGCGATAGTGATCGAGAATAGTACGGGTAGGGTAACGCGCTTCAATGCCAAAGTATCTTTCGCCCTCGAAGCTCGATAACTGTACTCAAGCATTTCGACCCTCTCCCTAACAACGGCCTCTCTAAATTCAAGGTAGACCCGCCCACTTATCAGAGTCAAGCAATCCATTGGACAAAATGCTTTCGTCATTGCGACCCCCATACATTTTGTCGACGCGGGCAAGACCCGTCCCTTCTAGCTTTTCAGCCCATTCCACAGTTCCTGCATACTCTATCTCGAGAGTTTTTGCCGAGCAGCTAAGGGAAACGTGCGGCAGGCAGACGAGCGTCTTCCCAATTCACAACGGGTCACTGGAGAAAACTGATACAGATGATTTAGCGGCAGAGACAGTGAGCATCATATCATCGAGAAAGCTCTTCAGAACGATGAGGTAGCTATTGATCTTGCGTGCAGTTATATTAATGTCTCTGTCTCGGCACAGGATGGTGATATCATCCGCATAAGCAACGACTTTGATGTCACTTGGGGGGACGGGCAAATCTTCCAGGTAAAGACTGAACAGAGCAGGCGATATGACTCCTACTTGAGGGACACCGGCAGCGATCGGGATGCTATTAGAGACATGTCCCTCAAACAGCACTTTTGCTCGGCGCCCTTTGATGAGTGCAGTAATCCATCGCTTCTGCCAAGGCGGGATGGTGGACCTCAATAGCTTCTCCGACAGTATGCCCAAGTTGACAGTGTCAAACGCCTTCGTGAGGTCGAGGGCTACTCCAACAGTGCGTTGAGGCTTGGTGGTGTTGAAGCCATCCAAAACATAGCTCACAATCTCCAGCATCCGCAAACTCGATGCACTTATGTTCGAACACACGTACACCGAGTTTGTGTCAACCACCAATAGGGAACTACTGCAGATTCCATCTTTTATCATTAGTTTCCAGTTTCTAAAACTCACCTAGAGTGAACAGATCGGCGGCTGCGGAGCTGAAAACTCTTCCGACTCGAAAGCGAGCGGCCGCAAAGCGTGTCGAAACGCAATCGCGTACCGGAATTCAGTCCAGAGAAGCACAGTAGGAGGGCGTGCGGACTTAAATGAAAACTCTCGGATCGATCTTTCTTAAATGCCATTCCATGTTCATTGTCCTTGAATATTCTCCCTAATTAATTTTTTGGCACCACGCTCTGCAGAAAGACAGGCTCAGTACAAAAAAATGGAATAGCTCATTCTTGGCCATGCGGTTCGTACTCAGGCCCAATTTTCTGAAATCGGAATTCTGAAAGTGCCGTGAAAAGTGGGCGGGGCAATTCTGAAAGCACCGTGAAAAGTGGGCAGTAACATTGAGATTGTCTTGGAACTCGCATGGAAGTATCAATGTAATTTATTGTTTGATTGTTGCAAAATTGACGCAACTAGGGTCTACAAAGGCGGCTTCGACCGGAGGTTTTTGTCAAAACTGGCTGTCATTTGCTCAGAGATGAAATTTAGACTCTCCGCGCTCTTTTCAGAGTGCAGCAGCCCATACGCCTACAATCTCTTCGCCTAGAAGACAGTATCCAGGTGTGAGACTGAAAACCATCTAATAGGACAATCGCCGCACTTATGTTTACTCGTTGATTATATTTAGGTTCCTTCCGCTCTAATTAGAGCGAAGCAGCCCACACGCCTAGAATCTCTGCCTAAAGGAAAGTTGGGAGGTGTGAAGCTGAAAACGATCTATTTGTACAATCGCCGCGTTAGATGCGTGTCGAGTATGGATTCGACTCGATGACAAGGTGTTTTTGAGCACAGCCAGGGAACGCGCAGCTAGGGGAACAGCGTGCTCCTGTTTTATTTCGAATTTAAGCACGTGCCTCAACAAATACATTTAATGCGTACATGAAACTCGATGACAAAAAAGTTTCTAAACAATAAAAGCGAGCGACACATTTTTGATGCGGGGTTCAGATGTCGGTAGAGTCGCCGGTTCAGTTACCCGCGTTCGCAGTACTTGGCCCGTCTAGCCGCTGGAGACCATGTCCAACCGCTGGCTGGGATAGCGCTTTACTACCTTGTAGCACGTGCTCCTGCGATTGAAATTATCAGGAAGTGCTCATGTGATGAAATTATGCAGCACGTGCTTTGCGATAGAGCCTTTCGATGGGTGTAGTCCTTTGAGTTGAATGCATAATCGACACGTATCGAATTTGGCGATTTTCTGAGTATCTACTATGATTCTAGCAGAGCACGTATTTTTACGATTTCAAGTCCTGATAACTCGCTTTCACCGTACCGATATTTTTCTTTTCAGGGGTTTTGCTAAAAAAAGACAATAGTCGAACGCAATATTTCGATTAAAATGTTGTTGATCGGGTTGGACTCGGTCGGCTGTAATGAAGAGTCGGTAGTACGGCGACTCATTGATTTTTCAAAAGAAGGCAGATCTGCTTCAAATGCGACAAAAATAGAGTCGAAGGTAGGGCGACTCGAAAAAAAGCATGAAAACGTGCCGAAGTTGCAGAAATTATGTATGGTTCGAATGAAGTGCGGCTCAGTGAGCATTGATGGTAATGGCATAAAATTTCAAAGAATAGAATTTAGTCGAATGAAGGGCGACTCAAAACAAAAAAATGTGTGGAAAAAGCTCAAGTTAAGGGTGAGTCGAATGAAGGGCGACTCCAGGAAGCGAGAAAATGTTATGAAAATTCCAAAAAGGAAGAGTCGATTGAAGGGCGGCTCAAAAACGAAGGTGAATCAAATAGAGGGAGACTCAAGGAAACGTGAAAATGTATTGAATATTCCAAAAATGAAGAGTCGATCGAAGGGCGGCTCGAAAATGGAGGTGAGTCGAATGAAAGGCGGCTCGAAAACAGTGGTGAGTCGGAAGAAGGGCGGCTCAAGAAGATATGAAAATGCAATTAGTTTTCCAAAAATAAAGAGTCGATTGAAGGGCGCCGCGAAAATCGAGGCGAGTCGAATGGAGGGCGGCCTCAAATCACAGGTTTGTCGAATGAATGGAGACTCTAAGAAGGGTAAAGTGGTAACGAAACCCCTAAAAATAAAGAGTATTGAGGGGCAACTCGAAAATAGAAGTGAGTCCAAACAAAAACATAGAGGTGAGTCGAAAGAGGGGCGACTCTTGGAAGTGTAAAACTGTAAAGACAATTTTAACAATGAAGAGACGATTGAAGGGTGGCGCCCCAAAAACGGAGGTGATTCGAATAGAGGGAGACTTAGGGAAACGTGAAAATGTGTTGTAAAATCCAAAAATGAGGAGTCGATCGAAGGGCGGCTCGAAAATGGAGGTGAGTCGAATGAAGAGCTGCTTGAAAACGGGCTAGGGACCCGAAGGGCCGCCACGGGCTAGGGACCCGAAGGGCCACTGTGTGCAACAAAGCAATGAGCGGTATGTAACATGATATTTATCGCTGAGGTAATCCGTAATAAGCCAGCAATTCACCTCGAAGATATGCACTACGTGCAGTATACTTTTCCAAATATATGGAAGATGTCAGTGGAAGAGCTGTGATGAGGGTGAAATTAATGGGAAAATAATCATTCTATACGTAGGCAGAACAGCGCTGCTATAGTGATCTACATCAGTCGCTGCTTTGTCAACTAACAGCCATCTGTGCAGCGGTGTAACCGCTTATGTGTAGGCGATAGGTTTCAATTAGGCTGAGAAAACCCTCGCTATTTTAGTGTGGCTGAGTTTGCTAGCTGTCCGCCACGGGCTTGGAATCCGGTGGTCTATCCAAGCTTTATATCATCTCCAAGTTGATTTCATTAGCACGTTTGGGAACTGGTGCCCTTTGTTGAGTGGCTTTCATTCCTCCTAGGGAATAAGGGTGGAGACAGCGGGAGAGGTAGGGATTGCAGGAGACGCAATATACGCGCATAAGCACGCGTTAGAAACCAGTGAAATTGTACCCAAAGGCAAAGGTACGTTACCTCAAAGTCAAGTGGCTGCCCCGGGCTAGGGACCCGAAGGGTCACTAGTTTTGTAAAAAAATGTATGGTGCCAAAAAAGTAGGTCCTAAAATGTTGCAAATGTTCTAAAAATCATTTCTGTATAGGTGAGAAAACGACATTTATATCTCCCCCCCGGTCACCACTCCCGATCAGGGATGAGCGGAATAAAATTTTTAAATTTCGGAAATCGGAACAGAATTAAAATTTCGGAAACCGAAACAAAATTAAAATTTCGGAAATCGGAATTCCGAGGGCCAAAATCTGCGGAAATCGGAAAACGGAACAAGGTATACTCGCTGCTGGCATCGGAAAGTATGTTCTCGAATCTCGGGTCTAAAAGCGTCGTCATCATCGAATCATCATTCCCCAGATACATATCCATCCTTGGCACTGAACCGTTATGAGTTAGATGCCTGATCCCATGGGGATCCCATCAGGGATGTGCGTAGTTGCCACTAACGATTAACGACTTCAACAACCAACGGGCTTTTTCGGTGTTCCGTCAAACGGCTAACGAATAAAAAAAAAAGTTAGAAGGAAAAGTTGGTTGGAAAACCCATATTCACTCTACGCACCGTGTCAATACAAGGAGTAGCGTTGCAGCCGCTCTGCACAGTGACAGCGACCGACTGTCGCGGAGCTCCCGCCCTGCAAATCTGTCGCGGTCGCAGTACGCTGCACAGCGACAGCGAAAGTGGCAACGACAGGCATCGGCAGATGCGCAGTATGTCAGCTCTCCGCGACACGTCGCTGCGACGTAGGCATCTTTCATAGTCCTCACCGCAAGCGCGGCACGCGCGTGACGCGCTTGACGAGCGGTGGACTATGAAACTTTTCACCGCGCGGGACGAGCGGAAAGCCACTATGAAATCTCCAGCGGCACCGCCATGGCGGTGCGGGTAAAAGTCGGGCCTCAACTGGGACTTGTACAGAGATTCCTCGCTTGCATTTGCGTATGCGGTGGCGCAGGATAGTCCCAAAATTATTTATGTTGGAGTGGACTCAAATCGAGAAGCAGTTATTGATTGAAACGGTAAAACCACCACGGCGGTTTGGGCGGCGCCGCTATGGCGGTGCTGATGGACTATGAAAGTTCTTACCGCGCGTCACGCGCGTGCCGCGCGGTAAGAACTTTCATAGTCCACCGCCCCTCCCGCGCGTCACGCGCGTGCCGTGCTTGCGGTGAGGACTATGAAAGATGCCGTACAAGCGACAATTGTTTCTACGACGGCCAGTGCCGTTGTTCCTATGCTGGTCCCTCCACGATTTCTGTAAATGTCATGACCGTCGCTGATGACAACGACAAAGTATAACATTCACCTAACGCGTGCGAAGTAAGCATTCGAACTGAGGGATTTCTGTGCATACCATTCTATTTGCGTAGCTATCTCAACCACGCTTACGAGAGTGTATACTGCCTTTAAAGGCAGGGTTCGCGATAATTTCGATTTTCAAGCTCTCTTCATGAGGATGTAGATTTGGTCATCACAAAAGTAAAAATATGTCAGTGAAAAAACCAGGAAATTTGCGGGGAAAACGCTCAAAAATAAAGAATAAAGAATACCGGCTAGTATATATATATATATATATATATATATATATATATATATATATATATATATACAGTATATATATATATATATATATATATACAGTATATATATATATATATATATATATATATATATATATATATATATATATATATATATATATATATATATATATATATATATATATATATAACATCGGCGTGGATCGGGAAGAGACTTTGCGTTCACTGTTGTAGGTTAGCGCAAACTCGGCGCACCTGCTATAGCATATGGCACCGAGTTCGCGCCAGCCTTCAATAGTGAACGCGAAGTCTCTTCACGATCCTTGCCGACGTTATGACTTACTTTGACTTAATCGGTTGGCTTTCGCCTGACGCGGTCATTCCGCATCTTCACCGAGGTGTGCCGTCCTAGCAGTCAGCCGTGTCCATTTGTCACGGTCCTCAACCACAATTTGAACACAATCCATCCATTGATCACTATTCCACTTCCTGCGAAGTGAAACATCGCGCCTGAATTGCCTTTCAATGCCGAGTGATTTCAAATCCTCCTTCACCACATCCGTGCAAAACTTTCGCCTACGTCCAGGCGACCGTTTCCAGACAGGACTTGGAAGCATCCTTAGAGCGTGTTGAACAAGACGATCTGGCGGTCTCCTTAAAATATGCCCCAACAGACGAAGACGACCTTCCGTTGCCGCTTGAGATGGCATTGGGAGATGTTGGCACCTCCCTCGTGTCAAACGTAGATGTAAGGCGTCAATCTCGTTGTAGAGATCTTCGTTGTGGCACATCCGCGGCCAGAAATATCCGAGCAAACGTCTGAAAAGCTTCCTCTCCGTGCAATCCAACCTTTCCACCTGCGTTTTCGGTGCTGCCCACGTCTCCGATCCGTACATCATGAAAGGGCGAATAGCGGATAAGTAGACGCGCAACTTGACTTCCTTCGCGATGGGGGTAGACCACAAACACTTGGTTAGAGAATTGAATGCAGACGTAGCTTTCGCACATCGTTGTTGAATATCCGCTGCATAACTACCATCGTTCTTCAGCAAACAGCCCAAATAACAGAAATCGTTCACCAGTTCGATACGTTGTCCGTCCACACAAACTCCCGTAGAAGGCCTTTGAGAGACCCACATCTGCTTGCATTTGTCCGGACGAAGGCGAAGTCCATAGGCTGCCGCAAACTTCGAAACGAGGTTAACAATCCTTTGCAGTTTTGCGTTGTTTTCAGCGAATAACACAATGTCATCGGCGTACTCCAGGTCGACAAGAGAGCGTCCTGATGGTGTTAGGATCACGTCCGCAGGTAACTGTTCTGCAACTCTACGCATGATGTCATCAACGGCAAAGTTGAATAGGAAAGGTGCTGCTACAGCTCCTTGCCTTACTCCAGTTCTCACCTCAAAAGCTGACGTAAATCCGACAGGCGTACGAACTGCTGCTGTTGTTCCTTTGTTCATGTACTCGATTAGTCGAACATACTTTCCGGGACTCCATCGGCTCGCAGAGCGTTGAGCAATCGATCACGATGAGGAGAGTCGAATGCGGCCTCAAAGTCCAAAAAAGCAAGCTGTAATGGCTTCGAATACCGCTGCCACGATTCAATTACTCTTCTCACGACGAACACCTGGTCGATGGTCGATCTTCCAGGTCGAAAACCGGCTTGCTCCTCTCTGGTCGTTTCCTCACGATGTTTGATGAGTCGCTCGAGAATGATACGTTCTAAAACCTTGTACATGACACGAAGTAGAGAGATTCCTCTGTAGTTCTTAGGATCCGTGACGGATAGCTTCTTGTGAAGAGGTACGATGATCGCATGTCTCCACGAATCGGGTATCCTTTCGCTCATCCATATGGCACGGATGGTGTTGGTCATTTCACGAATCCCGAGCTTTCAGCATTTCAGCAGTGGTGTTGTCATCTCCACCTGCCTTTCCATTCTTCATTTTCCGGACACAATTCGAAACTTCAGCCTCAGTCGGCGGTTCCTCACTAACACCGTAATGTGCTCTCCGAACATGCGGCAGCTCTGGTACTGACGGCGCTGGACGATTCAGTAGTGAACTGAAGTAATCCTTCCATAATGGCAGCGTCGCATCACCAACTGCAACTCCATTGGTAGTGTTGAGGACAACAGACCATCTCTTCATCTTGCCGCTATACTGTCGTGACAACGTGTAGGCTTTCCTCGGATTCTTCTCCTCCCAAGCCTTCTCAAACTCCTTAGCTCTACACGTCCATTCTCGTGCGCGGTCATTTTGAAGCTGCCGACGCAACTTCCTCCTGAGAGGCTTCTCCTCCACGGAGTTTCCTGCAGTTCGGAGAGCACATACTCTGTTGTAAGTAAATGTTGTTTCCTCTGAGACGTAGGCGAGCTTCTTCCTGGGCTGTACAACCGGGAGTGCCTCTTTCGAAGCGTCCTGGATGCACTTGACGAAAGAGTCCGCGTCGCAAAGTTTCTTCTTAGTCCGTACTCCGATATGAACAGAAACGCGTTGTCGGAATTTCCTTCTGCATTCTTCATCCCTAAGACTTGTCGTATCAATTCTCTGGAGAGGCTTAGTCCCTCGCTTCCTCTTATGAATCCTCGCAGTGAAGTTCAACAGAACTGGACGGTGATCCGAATCGAATGCGACATCCCAAACAGCTGTAGATCTTCGAATGTCCGATATTGGAATATTCCTCGTCAGAACATAGTCGAGCTGTAGTTTCAAAGTTGTCATCTTCCGCTTCCGCTGCTCTTTCAGAGATAGCTGGGTTGGTCCCTGCCACGTAAGCTGATGGCGGCGATGATTCCTCTTGAATGTCGATGCAATAATCAGACCACTGCGTTCACACAAGTCGACAAGGCGGTAGCCATTGTCCGATGTTTGCTCCACTGGGAAGAACCATTTACCGAGTACTTCGGATTCCTGATCAAGTCCCATTTTCGCGTTTGCGTCGATTCCCACCACAACAGCATGTTGACAAGGTATCCTGGCTAGCAACGCATTGAGTTCCTCGTAGAAGGCATCCTTGGAATTGTCTTCGGCGGTTTCGGTGGGCGCATGAGCACTCACTATCCACAGATTAAATCCTCTGTGATCCCGCAGTCGCACAAATGCATTCCTACACGACGTCGAGCCGAATTCCTCGATCATACCATTGTAGTCCTTCCTTACAGCTATCGCACAGCCTCCCACTCTCCTATCATCAGCGTCACCACAGTAGATGACGTACTCTCCGACGTTGATGACTGGTCTATCCTTGAGGCGAGTTTTCTGCAAAGCAGCGAACGGTGCACGGAAGTAGCTCAGAAGATTGGACAACGCAGATTGTTGGATATCACTCGACAATGACCGGCAATTCAGGGTGACGAAATTGTGGCTTGTTTCCAAAGACTCCATGAACTCCCTAGGTACGGATCTTAAGGCGTTATGGACCAGAGGCCTTAGTGTGCCGGACGGCAACACCTTTATGCAATGTGCGGGATACTTTCGCGATATAGTTGTGCACGCTATATCGCTCGAACGTTCCCTGTGTATACTCAAACGTCTGCTGGGTTCAGTAGAAGAAGGGGCACCAACGAGCAGGTACCAACAGACTTGTATACACACCCCCATGTATATATGTATATATATATATATATATATATATATATATATATATATATATATATATATATATATATATATATATATATATATATATATATATATATATATATATATATATATATATATATATATATATATATATATATATATATATATATATATATATATATATATATATATATAAAGAGTCCGGGCGATGACGTCAAAATTGGGAGGAGCCGGTCCCGCTCGGAGCGATGGTTTGCCTGAGAACAATGACCTCACGATGTTGAATCTATGTAGCCGACCGAAGTCTGCTTCACGGTACAGTTGAACGGGCGAAACCCCTCACTTAGAGCCACAAAAAAGTACAATATCCAAGATGACTGCGTGCTTAAATAGCAGTTGTCCAGTTATAGTGCATAGTCCTACCGTAATCCCACAAGACGAACGCTATTACGGTAGTGTACTTAGATAATTAGCTGCAGTGTATCACCTAGTTCCTCTCTGCTGTTTATTCCAGGTGATACCTTGATACCTTGATGATCCATCTTCACTGCGCGTCGCCGCCGTGTGGACCACATCTCAACCAGCTCGACCGATCCCGAGCAAGGGACATCCAGTGATGGTGATTTTCAGGAAGCCCTCGCTCGTTGCAGTACGTCTTGACTCTGCCTGTAAATACAGGATTCCATCTTGTGGGAGGACGGCCTAGAGGCCGGTGGCAATCACGTGGTAACCAGACTGTTGTACGGAGGCTCCATCGGTCATCCATGCGGCGCAACACGCATCCTGCCCATCGGTGTTTAGACTGGGCCATGAACAGAAGAGGGTTCATTAACTGCGACTGCTTTCGAAGATCAGCACTGCGTAGGCCACCAGCTTGCTGGGCACGACGATTAGTCTCCAGTAGTCTGCGTTCCAAGGCCCTGTGAGCTGTCCTTATGGCCTGTGTGGTCGCTTTCGTTTCCGCCCACGTCTCGGTTCCATAGCACAACGCAGGTAGCACCGTGGTGTCGAACAAACGTGCTCGTGTCTTCACATCCCGCAATTTGTCTGTCACTTCCACTATCAATCCAAGCGCAGACCAGGCCGCTCATCGTCTCCGTCCGATCTCCGTAGACAAGTCGTTTTGCATGTTCACCTCTCTTCCGAGATAGACGTAGCTGTTCGTAGTGGGTAGGGGAGTGCCAGAGAGACGAATGGGGCTGTCGTCACACCACTGGTTGCGCATCACTTGGGTGTTCCTCAGATTCATTGTAAGGCCGATCGCTTTTCCTGCAGCGTCCAGTTCGTTAAGCATTCCTTCGACTTCTGCGGAAGACGAACCCAGCAGCACAATGTCGTCAGCGAAGCGCAAGTTGGATAGTCTGCACCCGTCTATGAGGATACCTTTGCCGTCCCAGTCGATGTGGCGCATCACGTCTTGTAACGCGGTCGTGAACAGCTTTGGCGAGATGGTATCTCCCTGTCTGACACCCTTTCCAATCGACACCTTCAGTTTCCTCTCGAATAGTTGAATAATGGTGTTGCTTCCGTTGTTGCACTCTTCCAGTATTCTGATGTACTGGGCGTCAACACCAGCGTGGATGAGAGCGTTAAGAACAGCCGGGACTTCAACCGAATCGAATGCCTTGGTATAGTCCACGAAGACGAGCGCTAAAGGTAGATGGTACTCCCTTGTCCGTTCAATGACTTGCGATAGCGCCTGAATGTGATCAAGACAGCAGTAATCCTTATGGAAGCCTGCCTGTTCTCTGGGCTGGAAGTTGTCCAAAGCCTTCTCTATCCTGTTCAGCAGAATCTTCGTAAAGACCTTGTACGGCACTGAGAGTAGAGCGATTGGCCTGTAGTTGTTGATGTCATCCCGATCACCCTTTTTGAATAGGAGTATCGTTCTTGACGATTTCCACTGCGCGGGAACCAATCCTTGCGCGAGGTATCTGGAGAAGTGTTGCGCAAGAACTTTCCATAAAGGTGAACCACCCGCTCTGAGGGACTCGGTTGTAATGCCATCTGGTCCAGTAGCTGTGTTTTCCTTCATCCCTTTGACAGCAAAAGCTACTTCACTCTCAAGGATTGGAGGCGGGTCATCTGCTATTGCAGGAAGTGGGCTACGCGGCACGGACAGTGTTGAGTTGAAGAGAGTGCTGTAGAAATCCACCACAATTTTTTCCATACCAGCGCGGGACGTGCAAATGCAACCCGAGGAATCCCGAAGTGCTGACTCTTGTTCTCTGCGATCTGACAGCTCTCTCCGACAAAACCTGATGCTTTTCCTCTGATTCACGGTGTCCAACAACTTCCGCGCTCGATATTGCTTCAAATCGCTCGATACTCTGCAAACTTTGTTGATCGTAACACGTTCCAAGTGACTGGTGTTCGGATCGAGATGTACCAGGCGGCGTTTTTCCAGCAACAGTTTAGTCTCCTTGCGCAGCCTCTCGATTGGTTCCACTGCTCCAACCAATAAATTTTTTTCGGCGTCCTTTATCTTGCGACACAGGTCCTCGTAATCGTCTGTGGGATCATCAAAAACATTCCATTGCGTATCGGCTACACTGCGCTGCATCACTTCTGTATCCATGGTTCGGACTTTGCTGCAAAATCTCTGACTAAGATGTTTTCTCGTAAAGTTGTTGTGAAGTCGAAGCTTTGCACGAAGCATTCTGTGGTCAGAGCCTGTCACGAATGATGGAACAGTGCCGACGTCTAGGAGGGCCCATCGCCGATTAACGAGAATATGGTCAATCTCATTGGTCGTCGTTCCGTTCGGTGACTTCCAGGTCCATCTTCGACTTTCGGGCTTCTTGTAAAACGAATTACCGTGGAACATACATGCGCTACACAAAAAGTCTGCCAGGCGAGAACCGTTATCTTTTCTGATGTTGTCTCCATACGATCCGATTCTTCCTTCTCCATCTACTGCTCTTCCAAGGACAGGATTGAAGTCGCCCGGACAAATCTTGTAAAAGCCTCTTTCTTTAGCTACTACATCCTCGAGTTGTCCGTAGAACTCATCGAGCTCATCATCCGCAGCAGCTGATGTTGGTGCATATGCGTTGATGATAGAGATTGCTGGGTGTCCTTTGGGCTTGAGTCGTAAAACGGCCAGGCGCGGGGAGTAGATGAAGTGCGAATCCATAGTGTGTGCCATGGTGCTGTTGAGTAAGAAGCCAACACCGCCAACATTCCGTCCCTCCACTTCTTTTCCGAGAATCAACAATCTTCCATCTTTCAATTTCTGCACGGAATCTTTGTTAGTCTTTGTCTCCTGTACTGCTATAACGTCGTAAATTATTCGATCCGCAGCTCTCAGAAAGACGTCCTGATTCGCTTCAGTTGAAAGAGTTCGGGCGTTGAAAGAGCAAAATCGTACACAGTCGTGATGCCTGTGTTTGTTCGGTCCAGTTTGTCCGTTTCCATAAAACGTCCTGTGTACTCCGAGATTTGATCGCCCCTCACCGGTTGCCATACCTTCCGACGTCGTAGACGGCTGGGCGCGGTGTGCGGAGGACTGGGGCAGCTGATTGGATGTCGATGCATAAAGGCATTTGTCTCCTAGATCTCATCCTTAGCCGGGCAAGGGCGTGGGATGAGCCCCATGAACGCTTCAGCGCTGGCTTGACGCTGACATTCTAGGGGGGAGACAGTTTGGATCTGTTCGTCGTTCACACCAAGGCTTGCCAGGCAACCCTACAGGGTCTGTGAACGCTTCCACCGTACACGAACGAGGAGGTAGATCCCTGTACAGCATTCCAGGTGATAGACGCTTTATCTCGAGGGCTTCTAATATTTTCCTCTCTATAGAATTTTCGACCGAACGGTGGAGAACTGTAACCGTGAATGAAGGAGGTGCCTCTCGGGTATGCTTCAGTGTCCTATGCTTTGAGAAACTACTCAACGGATATGATGCCGGATTCGTGAGTGCTATGCGGTGTTCATCTATGCGCTTGTGCAACGGTCTCATAGTTTCTCCGACGTATTTCTCTTCGCATCCTTGGCATTCCACAAGATAGACTGTTCCTTTTAGCTGGCATATTTGGCTGTCGGTGCAGTAATCACAGTATGTGCGACCACATCTGCTCTCGTAGACCCTGGACGATGTAAGCAGTTGTTTAAGATTCGGTGGTGGTAGGAAAATGAGTTTGACCGGTAGTGACGAATTTCTCACAACCGCATTTACTCTAATTTCGTATTTCCTTGATCGATTGACCAAACATAATATCAAAACGAGGCCTATAATTTCCAGTTGCGGGGGATCATCTGACAGAATCAGCTGGCTGTTGGTCAAGCTACTGTCGCGCTCTACACTAATGTGAACATACATGACGCCATGGATGCACTGATTGCTCTTTGGAGAGGACATGAAAGAGAAATTTGTACCACTGGACTTGACGAAACTGACATACGAGATCTCCTTGAAGCAAGACTTGCATGTAATGTATTCCAGTTTGACCAACGTTTCTACAAACAACGCCGTGGGTTAGCCATGGGGTCACGGATAGCTCCGTTATTGGCTATCTGTTTTCTTGACCACATAGAGCAGAGATCCTTGTCAACTGGAATTATATTTCACAGACGTTACATAGATGATGCACAGGATCCACATGTACAATTCTCGAACAACCAAACGCACAAGGATTTCTACCAGGGGTGTGCGTTAATGAAAATTATTTTTTTCGTTAAGCGTTAATCGTTAATTTTCGGAAAAAAACCGCGTTAACCCGTTAATGCGTTAACACCTTAATTTTTCATTTCGTTAAACCATTAAAAAGAAAAACATTACCACGTCAGAAATCAATAAATCATCAGATCTCCCATATCAATCAGTGCCGAACAGAGTTCGGCTCGGGATAGAGCCCCACAGGGGGTTTTGAGCTCCGCTCCGGAGATGTCTGACCTTGGGAGGAAGACCCAATGTGCATTTGTTTATGTGAGTGGAATCCGCCCGGAGCAGTTTTTCACATGGGATTCAACCATGCATTGCGATTTTACTGAAATGCTGTTTGAACCTAGTTGTGAGTGACAGTGTTCAATTAGGAAGCTTGGGGTGAAGTTATCGTGAAGGTGTTCCCAAAATGATAAACAAGACTTATGAATCCTCAATGTTAAGTGCCTAAAGCCGTTTGCCTGCACAATGCTGAATGATTTCTGCGAAAGATTTTTATGAGTCAGTGGAGTTGATATTTGAGTTGAGCGTGGTCGATTGACGCTGTACAAAAAATTTCTTCGTTTAAGATTGAGGCCGAGCACCGCTGAAATATGAGGGCCAACACCTCTCTGGTGTGGTCCCCTCAGAAGTCGGCAATTTTGAAAACTAAGAGTCACGGGAGTAGTATATTCGAGTCCAGCGTGGCTGATTTATTCTATGCTGAGTTTCGGCGTCTGAAATGAACGCCGAAGACCGCTACACTGATAGAGGAAGGAGACAAAAAACATCCAAGTTCACGAATCTTAACTATGGTTTTAAAACTGCAGTAACTTAAGTTTTAAATGAGGTACCTGAGAAAAATCCTATCTTTAGAAAACTACACTCTGTACCCTACAGTTTGGAGCATGCGGCACCTCTGGAGTGTGCCCTTTGAGAAAAATTTCCTGGTGTGGGTTCTGTGTCATTATTCGCGTTTTCTCAGTACTTAATTTGTCAGATGTGGACCCACAGTGCATTTTAGAGAAGAGCCCACAACAGGTTAATGTTCTTAAAAGCACAGTCCAAACTCAGAATCGTTTTTCTGTTTTCTTGTCTATTTTGGAAACGGTTCCAATCTGATTCCAATGATGCCTCTGCAATCGTAAAAGACCCTCTAGAAACGGAGTTATGGCCCTTGAAAATTTGAGCGGAAGCTGGGTGGACGAGTTGTCCGAGCTTTTAACTTTCGTAATTTGCAACCGATGTGTGCGAGCCTACCTGAACAAGGAGAGAAGTTGAAAATGAAGGGAAAAACGGGGCTTTTGATCGGAAATCATCGCTCATCTCGCCACTGTTGAGCTTGAAAGATCGTAAAAGGAGCGTGCCAAGGTGGCTTCCGGATGTGGGCGCCCCATGGTGGCTTCATCCTATATCTCGTTTAGTCGGAGGAATTTAGAGCTCGCACCTGGCAGGCGCTATTTAGAGTGGGTCTACTTCCCAATCATGTGAAAAACTCAGATTTCGTCCCTGAGCTTGGACTGTGCCTTTAAAAGGCTCTATTCAGATTTGCAGAAGGTTGCAGACGGTTGAGTATAAAGTCTTGCTTCTCAAAGCCAGGATTTTTCCAAATAACTCTTTTACTGCTTAACTTTTTCACAATCAGACGGTGAAATTTCGTACGCATGGTAAATCAGCAAGCTTGACCCAAATATCCGACTCTCGTGACTCATAGTTTTCAAAATTGTCGACTTCCGGCGGGACCACACCTGAGAAAGTGTGAGCACATACACTGTAGCAGTGCTCACCCTCCATCCTAGACGGTGAAAGTGTATACAAAGGGTGAATAGACCCTGCTTGACTCAAATATCCTGCTATCGTGATCCGTACTTTGCATAACTATAAACCTCAAGCGGGATCGAACTCCCTTCCCCTCAAACATCCGCATTTTATTACACAGCACAGACTGTAACCAGTTATAACGCAGTGCATCAAAAGTTGCACATCTTATCACCAATGAGAAGCTGTTGGTCAAAGACAGATGTGCTTGAAACTCATGGCAGCACAACCGCTTCCGCTCAATCGGTGGCGAGCGTTTTGCATAGGAATTCATGCATATTGATCTTCTGCCGACCTCTGCTCATTGATAAGTACCTGTACGTTTGCTGGACTGCACTATACATACACTTTTGCGCTTTAAACTCCTCTACATAAACGCGATGGGCGCTGTTCGTCCTTGCAAACATCCGTTTTTTTTCGCATAGCACTAGCTTCACCAATTTAATACGACAAGAGTAATTCAACTGCAATCAAACACTAGGGACAAACCTGCTAGATAAACACTGTTTGAACACATCAGCTCTAGGTGGGGAGGGGGAGGGGTAGAACACGGTCAGAACCTGACCTTCTCACGCTCCTGGGGAGGGTGTTCTGAGCGAAATTAACATTGGAGTGGGGGTCTGAGCAAAACGGGCCGACCCGCACCCGGTGCAGTAACCTGGTGCCATAATTCTACGCCAATTAACGAATTATAAATTAACGTGATTTCAAGACTTTTTCGTTAAGCGTTAATCGCTAATTCTCCAGAAAAAAACCGCGTTAATCCGTTAATGCGTTAATACGTTAACGTTATAACGCACAGCCCTGAGTTTCTACCCTTCCTAAACACTAAGGTGAGGATCAACACAGGAACAAAGGAAATAATGTGGTACAAGAAACCTGCTTCTCGAAATGTGCTACTGCACTCAAGAAGTTGTCATCCACTTTATGTCAAAGCCAGCGTAGTTCACAGAACTTCGTGGCTACTAAGAACAAGGTCTGTAGCCGTCGGTGCGAAGAAATTGATTCGATGGTAGAAAACATTCTTAGCGAAAATGGATACACAACAAGACAGCCACGAACGTGGAAGCCACATTCGACACTAGACGGCATTCCTTTGGTAGTGCCATATACAGTGCGTTGTAAAATTATACGACATACCCTAGTTTTCGTAGTTTCGAAGCTCGCGTGATTCGGCGAGACAAACCGTGAACGTCAATCGATGCAGCACCCTTGAAAACCCCTGGGTACGAATCTCCATAAAATTAGAGCGACTAGCAGAAAACTAGCAACGGAAATTGTCAAAAATGACCGTTGCAAAATTATACGACATAGCTGACGTTCTCGCAGAAATTTCGATTTTAGACCCTCTGTAACAGTTCGTTCATGGTAAGACCCATCAGAAACATGAAGTTTAAAGTGTTAGAAACTGCCTTGACGCTTTACCACTTCGAAAACTCTGCTTCGCAACTTCCCACCCATTTTTTTTTTGTGAACGCCCCTTCAATCTGCGCCCATTCGCCTATAACGGCTAGTTTAGGCGGAGCCGCGCGCTGGCTTGGTCTGCCTTGGATGTGAGTTGAGCGCTCAAGAACACCTCACATGTTTTTCACTGGCTTGAGGTCCTGCAAACCGGCCGGCCATTCTAGAAATTTGGAATGATCGACCTGAAACCAAGCCTGCGTCGTCCTACTGACAGGAAGTGAAGGCGGATAGGGACTAGAAAGAACTGGAAATGATTTTCCGACACAGTCTGATAATCTGTGAAATTCATGGATCATGTCTCAAAAACCTGGTCCACCACCTGAACCCGGGTAGACACCTTATTCTTTCCCCATACATTCTCCTTCAGAGTTCCTACACCAGGATAAGTGTAGAGTCCTTTTGTAGATCTCTCCTACGCTTAGAATACTTAGTTGAAATAAATGAATAGATTCGAATATATCAGGCTCGTTTGGCTAACTTGCTTTCGACCGACAAAAAGAAAGAATTCTGAAGGCTCCACCTACGGTTCCGAACTATCCTAAAGTTGGAACTTTGGAGGAGAAAGAATAATGCATTTGTCCAGATTCAGGTGACATGGCAAGCTGGATCAGTTTTTGCAACATACCCTTTGAACTTTACAGATTATCAGACTGTATCGGAAAATCATTTCCAGTTCTTTCTAGTCCCTATCCGCCTTCACTTCCTGTCAGTAGGACGACGCAGGTTTGGTTTCAGGCCGATTATTCCAAATTTCTAGAATGGCCGGCCGGTTTGCAGGACCTCAACCCAGTGGAAAACATAAGAGGTATTCTTGAGCGTTGAACTCACATCCAGAGCAGACCACGCGAGCGTGCGGCTCCGCTTAAACTAGCCGTTGCGAATAAGCGAATGGGCGCAGATTGAAAGGGGCGTTCACAAAAAGTTGGGTGGAAACTTGCGAAGCAGAGTTTTCTAAGTGCTTCAGGGTCAAGGCAATTCTGAAGACTATTAACTTGATGTTTCTAATGATTCTAACCACGAACGAACTGATAAAGAGGGTCTAGAATCGAAATTTCTGCGAGAACGTCAACTATGTCGTATAATTTTACTACAATGAGCTCATCGTCATCGGAGCCAACGTGGACAATAAGAACATAGGCGGCGTTGGATTCTTCATTAATTCGATGGTGCACCACTTGGTAGATTCTCATAAAATCATTAGTCCGCGTCTCGGCGTTCTGCGTTTGAGAGCCGAAGAGCAAGAAGTTGTGTCTGTTATCAATGGATACGCCCCAACCTTTAGCTCTGGGCAAGGAAAACGTTAAGAGTTCTATGAGCTTCTGAAAAGACTGTACATGAGGAGAGAAGCTACTATAAGCTAGTTGTTGGTGACTTCGATGCTATCGTCGGTACGAAGAACAACCACGGCGATTGGAGATAGAGACTGCATGGAGTCACTTTTCGTCACGGAAACTCCATGTTCGAAAAGCCGTCAAATCGACGATGGACTTGGTGAAGCCCGAATGGCCAGACAAGGTCGGAGAAAGAGATCTCATCTTGATTAACAGACGCTGGAGCTTGTTTGGCGTGTCAGTGCTGCCTTCATTCGGCACCGGCTCGGATCATCGGCTTTCATGTGGCAAGATATCGCTCAAGAAGAAGATTTTCAAACGTGATACTTATGGGCCGGCACAGGTTCGGTTCCCGTTTTTGAGGCTGAGGCATCGGAATCCGCTCTGATGACCTTCGCATGGAATCTTAACGAAGATCCAAAGGAGGACTACGAAAATCTAGCCAAAGGCTTAATCGAGTGTGCGGATGTTTCGCGTCAAGCCGGAATGGCACCAATTCTAAGGCTCAATAGCCTCGCGGGGCGCTCTTGGAAGAGGGAAGAGCTGTTAAACAGGATCCCAATGCCACCCATCTGGAGAAGGTCTCCATCAACAAGTCATGCCGAATCGCTGTTAGGCCCCGGTCAAAGTTGGTGCTATTTGCATCTGCAACCCACCGACTCCCCCCAACACCCCCCGCACCCCCCCGCACCCCCCAACACCCACCCGGTCGATACGTATGTTTAAAATGATGGAGTGAGGTTGAGAAAATCACTCGGTGTATCCAACTAGATATGACGATGATCACGTGGCCAACAGGATTGCACCTGTTTAGAGAAATAGTGAAGGAGTGCATAGTGAAGGAACGGAGGTAGCAGTAAGGTTAGCTTTCTAGTGATACGCAATATTTTATCATGGGCCCGCCTACCCGGTGATTTTCTCATCCGCCGTCATCCACGTATTGCATGGATATCGACCGTGTCGGATACACCGAGTGATTTTCTCAACCTCACTCCATCATTTTAAACATACGTATCGACCGGTTGGGTGTTGGGGGGTGTTGGGGGGTGCGGGGGGGATACACCGAGTGATTTTTGCATCCCATTTTCAATGCGTTCTGTGCGTATCGACCGGGCTGGAGACGTCGGCTCATTCAACAATGACCGGGGCCTTAAGGAGTCGTTGCAAGCGTACAGAAGAGCAACGTTACTAGAAGCGGCTGAAAAACGGACCAGTATAGAGCGCTGCAAGCGCGATCTCAGTTATTAGAAAGCTATCGTATGTGTCCTCAAGGACAGAAATGGAGTAGTCCAGACATCTCAGAGGATTATGGAAGACATCACTCAAGAGTTCTACATGGATCTTTTTCGCTCATCCGCACCTGTCCCAAGATGTCCAACGCCACCAGTTAAAGACCTTCCTGCCATTATCGAATCGGAAGTTGCTGAAGCCATCAGAAACATGGAGAAGGGCACTGCCCCCGGTTCCGGCAACATCTCGGTGAACCTTCTTCGCAAAGGAGGTAGCGCTCTCCACTCTCTTCTTGCCATGCTTTTCAGTCACTACCTACGTCTTGGCAAGAATCTGGATTCATGGAGAGAACCGAAGACGCTGCTGCTGTTCAAGAAAGGCGCACGGGAGGATATTGCCGATCACCGACTCATCAGTGTTCTCTCTATTGTATACAAGACCTTCACCAAGATTCTCTTCAGCCGTCTGGAATGAATCTTGGACGACTATCAACCACTGGAGCAGACCGGTTTTCGCAAAAACTGGTTTTAACCCAGTATCTCAAGTTATGATGTCGCCGTCTCGCTCTTCATCACTTCCAGCAAAGCGCACCAGAGTTGATGTCCCGTCTCCGCGATCATCGTGTTTGGTCTACGATCGATTACGCAATATGGAAGGAGACATGCCCGAGTACATGAAGATAGAGGTGGAAATTTTGCTGGAGAACCGCAAGGAGATGGCAGAGGCAAATCGAAAATTTGGCGAGGTTCTTGAGGACAATCGGAGATTGAGGGAGGAAAATTTGAAATTAATTGAAAAAATTGATTCTCTTCGTTTATCTAGTTCCGTGAACTCTGTTTCCAAGTCTGATGTAGTTGATGTAGCTCCTCGTTCTGTTGAAGATCCTGATATGGCGCGCTCTATTGTCATTGCCGGTGTGCCGGAAAGTAATTCACCCAATTCGTTCGAAAGAGTAGGTCATGATGTTTGCAATGTCAACAATATTTTAGCCTATCTTGATGTCGAATGTTTCTCTACCGCTGTCTATAGGGTGGGCCGTCCATCTCCCTCTAAACCGCGTCTCTTGAAAGTTGTTTTGCCAACCAGTGGGTTCCAGAAGATCGCTGTAAGCCGTGCTCCACGCCTCAGATCCTACTGTCAGAGGAGGGTTCTCCTGCGGAAATCCCTTCCGAAGGAAGAGCGGGGTCGGAGACGAGAGGCACGTTTATCGAATGTCAACCGCCAGACCATTCCTTTTTCACCGCACGAGTCTGCTATTATCTCTGAACCTCAAGTGAATCCAACTCAGTCTCAGGGAAACGATTATGCTCTTTAAGGCTATCTGGTGAACCTCTCAAGTGTCTACTTTCGAACACACGATCTTTAGTTAAAAACGCGGATGCATTTGTGTTGTCTCTTATTCGTGGAAATTATGATCTGGCGTTCATAACTGAGTCGTGGTTGACCACAAATAATGATGTGGCACCTTTATTGGGAATTGCGAGCGATCAATACTCTTCTGTACGATGTGACAGGATGCATAAAAAGGGCGGCGGGGTTGTACTCTTTTATAAATCTCATTTTACAGTGCATACGGTGTTTCAGGAGGCGGTCAGAGATTCTTACGAACTACTCATAAACGATGTTTTTACACACAACTCTTTGATTAGATTCATGCTTATGTATCGCTCCCCGAATTGTAGTGCTTCCTTCTCATGTCAGTTAATAAAGGCTATTACCGATCACTGTTCTTGCAGTAGTAGCAGTGTTCTGCTTGGTGATTTTAATTTGGCCGATTTATGCTGGTACGAGGATTTGGCATCGTCAGAAATATCGCACTGTTCTCAGGAATTCATTGATTTATTCTCTTCCCACTGCCTGGAACAGCTCGTTAAAAAGCCAATGCGGAACAACTCCTTTTTGGATTTATTTTTTTGCAATATCCCAGATTTGGTGAGCGACGTCTCGGTCTGTCCACCCTTGGGAACTAGCAACCACGCTTGTGTTGAATTCACTTTAAATATGAGTGTGGTGAAACCGGAAATTTTTCAAAGAAGAGATTTCAGTGCTGCAGACTTCAACTCTATCAAGAATTTGTTTTACAGGTTTTATTAACTACTCCACCAAAATCTAAGTGATCACAAGTGCCAGGCAAAACCAAACCTCTCCAGCCGCTTCGCGGCTGGAGCGATTACTTGTCAAGTGTTGACTGGGTTGGATCTTTCGCTACAGTTTCTACAGTTAATGATATGTATGAAATGTTCCTCAGTATACTTCACCATACAATTGATGAGTTTGTGCCCTTACGCACCGTCACTGGTAGACAATCAAAGCTCCCTGAGTATCTTATCAGAATGATGCGTAGGCGCGACAGGATATGGGATGAAGCTGTCAAAATGGTTTGTGACACGCAGTGGAAAAACTACAAGTCGTCCAATGTCCAAGTAAATAAGGCGATGTACAAGCATGATTCCTACGTTGAGAAGAAATCAGTAGAGTCCACAGAGATGTCTAGACTTTTTTCACTAATTAGTTCTCGTATCAAGAAACGCGGTCAAATACCTTGTCTGTTAGATGGCGAGGGGACTTTGGTTCTCAAAGCCGTAGATAAAGCGGACATTCTTGCTTTGCACTTTCAAAAATCGTTCAACTTTTCTCAGGATTGTGACGCGGAAGCTTCCGACACATCTCAACCTATGTTCCTAGTAATGCCTCACAGTTTATGGTTCTATAAAGAAAAAATTATCGAGTTGCTTCCGAAATGGCCAAAGTATTTCACAGTAACTCCTGACTTTATTCCGCTTCATTTTATCGAAAAAGTATGCTTTTTGATTGCATATCCTTTAGAGTTCATCTTCAATCTTTCCTGTATGAGAGCAGAGGTGCCAGATCGGTAGAGGCATTCTTTGATCACCCCGGTACCCAAAAAAGCTCCTTACAGTCTCCCACAGAACTATCGCCCGATCAGCATAACTTCGATATTCGCTAGGACTTTTGAGAAAATTGTTAAAGAGTACCTTGTAAATCACATCGAGGAGAACAATATTATCCCCTGTTTGCAGCATGGGTTTTGGAAAGGAAGGTCTACGGAAACAGCTTTATTGAAATCTTTGAATGATTGGACACAAGCTGTTGACATTAGTGAACAAGTTCATGTTAAATATTTTGATTTCGCTAAAGCATTCGATAAAGTACCGCATGATAAGTTATAACATAGGTTGAAATCTGCAGGAATTCACCCTAGGGTTGGTAAATGGGTGCGAAGTTTTCTGACGAACCGCACATATCAGGCCAGGGTGAGGAAATTGTGTTGAACAAATACGAGATTTAGGCTTTATTATTACCGGCAAATTAAGTTTTCGCTCGCATTACAGATCCATAATCTCCAAGGCAATGCGTAGGACCTACAACCTTTTCAAAGCACTTACAAGGAAACCACAATAAGTCATAGTGACCATGCCAAATGAAATGTACTTTCCTAGAACCTTTTTTTGGACGAATAGTCTGAATATGCCCATCGCAGCTGCCTAGACCCATTCTGAAAAAAGTTATGAGCGTTCTTTCTGTGATTTTCGTACCTATTGTACCCTCCAAAAAGCGCATTATATTAACGCAATTCCGGAAACGGACCTGATAATCGTGTCCAGCGCCCGAACCTGCCGCACTAAGCAAAGTTTGGGTGCAGGAACATTTTCCTAACTTTGCGCAGGCTGACAGCGTTTTGGACTTGTACGGATTTTCGGTTGGGCGTTTATTTCTACCAATTAGAGGGCTCTCGAAGCCTTTTAGAAAAATATTTCAGATTCGACTCAAAATTCGTTCTGGGAGGTTATTTGGGGTGCTGATCACGAATCTGAGGTTCATTTGTCGTTTTTCCGAAGTTTTCGACTATATTTGTTCAAAGCTTCCCACTGGCAGAGAAAATTGACGGCAAAATCAACTTTTGACGATTTCTGGAATGTGACGACAGATGTAGCTCAAATCGTTCCTGTGGAAGTTATCTGGAGTGCTGAACACGAATCTGATGTCAGTTTATCGATTTTTGTCAGCTTACGGTAGATTACGGTGGGTATACGGTAGTTTGGTCGAAGTCTCAGATTTGTCTCAAAGTTTCTATGTGGGGGTTATTTGGGGTGCTGAATACGAATTCGATGTCCATTTGTCGATTATCGGAATATTGAGGTAGGTTTTGCCCTCTAAATGGCATGTTACCTACCGTAACCTACAGTAAACCTCAAAATTTTTAGAAGCGAACCCCAGATTCGTGTTCAGCACCCCAGATTACCCCTACGTACATGTTTTTAGCAAAATCCGGAGAAAATTTTAAAAACACCCTAAAAATTCCATGGGGGTACCCTTACCTTGCCGCGAGGCTTTAAAAAAAGCTCATAACTTTTTTCAGAGTGGGTCTAGGCAGCTGCGATAGGCATATTCGGACTTTTCGTCCAAAAATGGTTCTAGAAAAATACATTTCATTTGGAATGGTCACTATGACTTATTGTGGTTCCCTTGTTAAAGGCAGGGTTCTCGATAAAATCGGTTGTAAAGCTATCCTCACGGAATTATAGATCTGGCCATCACAAAAGCGAAAATGAGTAAAAAATTGGAGAAAAAACGCTCAGGAACAAGTTATGGCTTGGTGTCCTCCCGCCCCAAAATATCGAGGTTTGTGTAAAACCTTGTTTTGTTAGCTTTTATTTTGCTTCTAAACTAATTTCTAAACATTTCTGGAGACTCTTGATTACTTTAACAACAAAATAAATGGCGGATAAGCAAGCATTAATGAAAATCGCGTTAATTAGGGGGCCGGCCGACACCGGTAATTAGCCGTTACACTTTCTTTTTGAGCGTTTTTCCCTCAAATTTCCGGGTTTTTTTTAATTATTTTCACTTTTGTGATGGCCAAATCTACATTCTCATCAAGAGAGCTCGGAAGTCGTTTTTATCGCGAACCCTGCCTTTGAGACAAAAGATCCACAATTCCTTATCAGAGCATATAAATCTTACCAGCGGCGTCGCCGGCTGACGCCGGCCTCTGCCGCTGGGGTCCGGCTACGCCGGCCCATTTGCCGGCTTCGCCGGCATCTTAAGTATAAGGCGAATGAATCGAACTCCGCTAATTCTATGTGAGATGGCGTTCGAAGTTCTCACGCTTGCCGGCCATCGCCGGCCTCTGTTGCTGGAGTACGGTTGCGCCAGCACGTGAGCTGGTTTCGACGAAAACGCTCGAGGAATCAGAAATTACAAACTATTTCAAACCATGCAAACCCTGCTAACCTCCTTTCTTATGCAGTTGCACACCGACCCTTACCTAGCTTTAAGAGGTCCTAAAGTGGTAGTTCATTTATATTCAATTCTGTAAAGATAAAGACAACCGCTGTTTGAGATTTAGTAAACGCCTCCATGACCAACCGACACCCTGCTACCTTTTATTGCCAAATGAAGTATAATGATGTTTGTGTTTTCTGGATGCATATTTTGATTAACTCCACATTTCCATCGTATATAAACCCGATTTAGAAAGGTTGGTGCATATAAACAGCTAAGCAGTTGAAATGAGTGGTTAAGGGGAGGACGTGAAGAAAGGGTGGTATACACTCTCTTATAGATGCACAAAACGATTTTGAAGCTCTGCGCTAACCCACTTCGGTCCCGCACACTTTCTACGGCGTCCGGCGCACTCTACCTTGGGTCCCGCACACTTTTTCGGCGTCCTCTGCACTCCCACTTGGGTCCCGCACACTTTCTACGGCGTCCTACGCACTTCCACTTGGGTCCCGCACATTTCTACGGCGTCCTACGCACTTCCACTCTGGGTCCCGCACACTTTCTTCGGCGTCCTGCGCCCTCCCACTTGGGTCCCGCACACTTTTTTTCGGCGTCCTGCGCACTCCCACTTGGGTCCCGCACACATTCTTCGGCGTCTTGCGCACTCCCAGTGGGTCCCGCACACTTTCTACCGCGTCCCTACGCACTTCCACTTGGGTCCTGGGCACACTTTCTTCGGCG
This sequence comes from Aplectana chamaeleonis, assembly GCA_029168955.1. Classification (NCBI taxonomy): domain Eukaryota; kingdom Metazoa; phylum Nematoda; class Chromadorea; order Rhabditida; family Cosmocercidae; genus Aplectana; species Aplectana chamaeleonis. The sequence continues at coordinate 53,908 of JAPDOI010001832.1, forward strand.
TCCTGCGCACTCCCACTTTGATCCCGCACACTTTCTATGGCGTCCGGCGCACTCTACCTTGGGTCCCGCACACTTCTACGTCGTCCGGCGCCCTCTACCTAAGGTCCCGCACACTTTCTACGGCGTCCGGCGCATTCTACCTTGGGTCCCGCACATTTCTACGGCGTCCTACGCACTTCCACTTGGGTCCCACACACTTTTTTCGGCGTCCGGCGCACTCTACCTTGGGTCCCGCACACTTTCTACGGCGTCCTACGCACTTCCACTTGGGTCCCACACACTTTCTACGGCGTTCTGCGCGCTCTTGAGCCCGTACCCGTAAGGTAGCCCGTCTTGAAAGTCAAGCCGAATAAACGGTCAAACAAACACACAGAGAAACGCACACATACATAAACACACACACACGCACACACAAATTTACCAAAATATATATAGTAGGATGTTAGACCACTAGTTGAAAACGGTACCACGGTGTTTAATCCCTATTTAAAAAAGGACATTGCTGCTTTGGGAAGTGTGCAAAATAATTTCACGAGAAAACTTGCCTTACGTTGCAGTGGTTTAGATTATCGTTTTATACCCAATGGTTTGGTAAGAAGGCAACTTTTCGGGTTACGAAGTCTTGAAAGTAGGAGAGAACGCAACGACCTCGTCATGTCATACAAAATAATTACTCGCAAGGTCTCACTCCGATCATCCAACTTTTTCAATTTGTGAATTCTTGCACAAGAGGAGAAATCGAATTTTCGTAAACAGAAGATCGATATTTGTCGAAAAAACAGTTGATTAAGGACTTAGCCATTGTACATAACTTTGGAGCTTCGAGGCCTAAACCTCTCGAATAAGGGACAGAAAAGACCGAAGCTACAAAATTACAAGATCAGCTGAAGATCATTAATTACGCTCCGTCGAAAATTTTCGCAAACGCTATCATCTAGTTGTAAGGTGGCTCAGATATTCTGTCAACTATGGCAGGTTTGGTGGTTTACATTAGAGCAAACAGAAGCACTTAAAGGTACACAGTACTGAAGATTAGCACTGAATTATAGCATATATTTCACAAACAAGCAGGCTTTGGACCAAGTGGAAGGCAGCGTTAGATAGAACAGAATCTGATTCTCGAGACTAAGGGAAGAAGTGGGGAAAATGAGGAAACAGGAGAGGAAGAAAAGGACTGTGAGAAGGAAAGAAGAAAGAGAGCGAATTAGAGAAGCAGAGACGAGTAAATAAGCGAAGAGAAGCCATAGGTGAAGCTACGCTCGCTCGCCCGAAGAGCCACCGCAGTGACAATTGGGACCAAAGATCGCTCCGAGCGGTACTGCTGTCGCCCGGAGAGCGGCTGCTGTAGCCCGAGTAGATGGCTAATTTTCGCTCGGAGCGGAGAGAGAGCGCCGCTCGGGTCGCTCTCCGGTCCCGCTCGGAGCGATGGTTTGCCTGAGTGGACATGTTTCAATTTCAGGTCTGACGAAGGTGTTGAGCACCAAAAGCTAGCCGACGGGGTTTTCGCATTCGTTTGAAACTTTTGTAGCCTCATTTTTCGCACTCTTGTAATAAACATTCCGGAACAAATAAATAGAGTAATCTACAAATCAGGTGAGGATTACTAGTTCGCACTGAAAGGTTGAAAGAGCCGTTGAAAGTAAAGAGCAGGGTGAACGCAGGAAGTGCACGCACACATAATCTCTTTACTGAAATCGATTCCATACATCACAAAATACATGACATGGTTAGTCCTCGCAGCCGGCTAATATGTATCTGCTCTTGACAGCTCTTCACATTTCACTTATCCCGAGAATTTCTGAAGACGCGTTGAGCCTGAAACCAGACACTGTTTTTCAGTCATATGACCTACGCAATGGTATTCATCGCCCAGGTATCTGCTGTCTCCTCTCAGTCGTCTGCAAAACCAAAGCCTTTCATTATATGTATCTTGCGGCGACCCGAACAAGACAGGATTTCCTAAGAACTTTCTCGAGAAATGTTAAATTCAAAAAGGCAGCCTGCAACGCATACGATGGACTGAAGGATCTAAATCCGCAGTCAGCCTAGATGTACTTCGGCGTTTCCCCGCCGCTGGCTTTGCAGCACGTCTGCAATTGGTGAAGCTTTGAATGTTGGCCAACAGACCTGCAGTGGAAGCAAACGTTTGCGAAACGCCGTAGCATAACTAAGCCCTTTGCTACTGCAGGATCTTAGCCGGCGTTTCGTTCAAGGTCAGTGTTGGAACTTCAACAGTAGTTCCGCCGCTGAAAGGGGGTTTCCATGGAGGAGAATCAATTCTGAGGTGCTGTATGATGGGTACTCCTTCATCACATGCTGCTGCACCAGCATGACTCTATGGGAGCCCTTAGACCTATTTCACAGTCCTCACTGCAAGCGCAGCACGCGCGTGACGCGCCGGACAAGTGGTGGACTAAAAAATGTTTTACCCGCGCGATACGCGAAGAACGCGCGGAAACTAATTATGAAAGGTCATCAAGCGGCTACGACATTTCGGTGCGGTATGAAGTTGTGTCTGAATGTTCCATGCACAAAATTTCTAAACTTGGATTTGCACACGCAGTAGCGTAGGATGGCATACTAAAATTATCTATGATGGAATGGAATGGAACTGATGATTGAGTCGTGATGCAAATTGTAAAACCACAAAGGCGGTGCGGGTAACGAACTCGTGACGGCGGAGTGTGCGGTAAATCTTTTCCGGTAAATTTTTTACCGGAGTTTTTACCCAGAAAATTTCTTGGTACATACGAAAAAAAGGTAAATTCGGTAGAAATTTCTGGATCTGGATTTCTCACTATATTCAGTGCAACTATACGAATTTCAATGAACATTCAAAGTGTGCTCGAATGAGAATGGCTGACCATGCGGCCGTCGTGCGTGGCAGGCGGCCGCCGCATGAGCCGCTCTCGGACGAGTGTTCGAATGGTTGCCCCCTCGGATGCGGAGCTGATTGATTGCTTGCAGGCAGCCGCTGCCGACCCCTCTCCTAGTGGATGGCTGTGGGAGAAGGCTCGCTGTCGTCTTGCATGTTCGTCCAAGAGCGGCGCACGCGACAGCCGCCTGCCACGTACGACGGCCGCATGGTCGGCCAGTCTCATTCGAGCACACCTTATGCAAGCAGAAATGCAGTATCAAATACATATGTGACATGGTAAATCATTTGATCCCTGAATCCTGACAACGGGATGCCAACGTACATACTTCAAGGAAAGACTTCACGAATTGCTCTATTCTCAATAATCCTTCGGTTGTTTTCAAGGAGAGGTTCGTTATGAGAACGTTTTTAGGTTTGCCGGATAGAGGAACACCTCGACTAATCTTCCTGACAGTAGTGTCATGAAAACTTCGGTAAGAAACTGATGGGAATAATATGAAACGCCTTGATCCTGAACTTGAGACTGACAGAGCTCACGGCTCTGTCAAAACACGCTCTCTCTTTTCCACCCAAACCTATCATTGCAACGCAACTAGCATACACGAAAACTCGCCATTTGTTCTTGGAGTACAACATACATGGGAGAAGTGTCAGTACTGACAGGACGTTTTAACTTGTTCTGATGCTTTTTTCAGCTACCTTTTCAAAATTTTCGCTACAATAAGGGTCACGTTTTTTTCAGGGCGTTCTTTCAGGAAAAAAATCAGGAATCTCTCCTATCACGGTCCTTAATTTAAGCTGGATAAGAAAACATTCTTCCCTCTTCTCAAATGCATAAAAATAGAAATTTTCGTCATTCTAAAGGATTTACCTCCATTCATACATACTCTTAACCGTCTCGAAAGGCCATGAGGAAGGTGACTACATGAAAGAAAAACACGGAATTCATTAGCGTGGAAATGTGTACATTTGTGCTGATAGTGCTGTGTGAGTTCCTATAGGGCTTATTCTTGCAATTCATGCGAGTAATGTGACGATTGGACGAAAATAGTTAGTTAAGAGAAAGTTAGTTTATCGGTAAAGATTTCGGTAAATTTCAAGAATGGGTCGGTAAATCGGTGAATGAAAACTTACCGAAAAATCTTGGTAAATCCGGAAAATTGGTTAATCGGTAAACGGTTTATGCACACCCCTGTAGACTCTGTTTCATTCCAAGTGAACTCATGTTTTCGGTTATCGCAGCGCGGAGCGGTGGCTTTTTCGTCGAAACCTCCTTATCACTAGTTATATTTCGCCAAGGCCCACCGCTCCGCAGCTGATGATAATCGAAATCAACAGGTCACTACGGCTGTACCAGAGCTTGACTCTTTGATGATCCACCACTCGTCACGCGACTGCTGCGCCTGCAGTGAGGACTATGAAGTATGCCTCTGCGCTCTCTGCCTAGGTTATGAGGAGGATTTCTATATACAGTACTGGACAAAAAATATCATATTTTGGTTTTTCACGAATAACTTTGCTGAACCTGGATGACCTTCCACAAAACTTCAACACAGCATCAAAATGGATAGAAGTAGCAAAAAACACGCTAGAGCCAAATTTCAAGAGAGAAAAACAATTAACATTTATTTTACTGGAAAAAAATATCAGCACGCATTTGGAGCAAAAAAAAACTCCTTCGTATAAGTTTCTCAAATATTCATACGGTTGTATTCAGGAATAAGATGATTAATACTCCGTTGAGTAGCCTTTTGCGTCGATTACAACCTGACATCGTCGTGGCATGGAATCGATGAGTGAGTGAATGGTAAACCGTAGGGTACTGCGTCATTCGGCCTTAAAGGCATCGTACGAGCAGAAAACCGTATATTACTTTTGTTTTTGTGTACCTTGGCCTCTCTAGTAAACGAAAATATTGAAGGGTCCCATAAAAAACCTTTATTTGTGGAGCAAAGTCAATTGGAACAGATTGTGAATACGAATTTGAATTTCGCGCCAAAATCGTTTTTGACGTTTTTCTGCTTTTGGAGGCCTCTTCACGGTCGTTTTCGACGTTTTTCTGCATGTGGAGGTTGAGCCGTAACTGTTTCTCATGTCGTTTGACGGTTGCATCAACATTCTATAAAAAAGTGCCAGATGACTGGTGAGAATTGGTGGCGGCTCCTCATCTTTAACCCCTTCCAACCTCATTGCCCAGCGTTTTTGACGCGCCAAAGTTTACCAGTGTGGCCTACCGGGTCCATTCATGGAATTGAGCCTGAAAAATGGAAATTGGTTCTCAGCGCGAACGGTGCCTTTAAAGGCATCATTCGCGCTGGAAATCCATTTTCATTTTTCAGGCTTAATTTCATGATTGAGCCCGGTAGACCACACTGGTAAACTTTGGCGCGTCAAAAACGCTGGGCAATGAGGTTGGAAGGGGCTAAAGATGAGGAGCCGCCACCAATTCTCACCAGTCATCTGGCACTTTTTTATAGAATGTTGATGCAACCGTCAAACGACATGAGAAACAGTTACGGCTCAAACTCCACATGCAGAAAAACTCCGAAAATGACATTGACGAGGCCTCCAAAAGCAGAAAAACTTCAAAAAGAATTTTGGCGCGAAATTTAAATTCGTATTTACAATGTGTTCCGATTGACTTTTTCTTTACAAATGAAGGTTTTTCATGTGCCCCTTCGACATTTTCGTTCACTAGAGGGGCCAAGCTACACAAAAACATGAAAAAATAATATACGGTTTTCTGCGCGTACGATGCCTTTAGGCTGAAGGAATTTTTCAGCGGAGTGCAGAGCTTTTTTTTCGGACCCAAATGGCGTGCCAGCTATTCCGACATGTTTGTTGCGGTTGAAGTCTGAAAACTGGCCTGACCACTCCGTGTGTTTTACGCGGTGGCCGTCATAACAACTCTGAACAGACTTCGAGCGATGCTTCGGGTCATTCTCATCCAAGTAAACAAAACCACGGGTTGCGAACGACTAGCAAATAAGAGAATCTCTTGTTCTAGAATCTCCATGTGCTTGTTTGCGTCCATCACTCCAAAAATACTCACTAGAGGGTCCATGACTTCGCCGAGAAGCATCCCCAAACTATGCACGGACCGCCGCCCTGGTCCACGGTATGACAATGGTACCTAATATCAAATCGTTTCCCCTTAGGACGAGAAATATATTTTATTCCATCTGTCCCAAACAACAGAAACTTTCTTTCGTCACTCCACAGCACGTCACTCCACTGTTCCCTTCTCCACTTTAGATGGGCCTTGCCCATTACACGCGTGCTTTCCTATTCGTTTCCGGTATGAGTGGTTTCGTGACAAGACGCCCTCCATGAAGTCCAGAAGCTACTAGGCGACGTCTGATAGTCGCTCAGAGTGGATATTTCTAACAGAGTGCCCGCTCAAGTGAGCTTTGTGTTGTTACGCGAAATCCTCAGAATGTTTCTGTCAAAAAAAAAGAATTAGTCGCACGTGGCCTCCCGGGACGTTTTTCCTTCGACACCTCTCGAGCTCGAAAACGTTAAAGAACCTTGAAACAGCATGGTTGAACTGTCTCGCAAGCTGCCTGTATCCACGGTCTTACGATCTTCCATTTATTGTAGCAGCTAGCAGATCCTCATTGAGATTCCGGGCTCCAAGTGTTTTTGTCATTGTCTAAATAGTCAGTCTATACGATAAAAGTAGCGACACCAGTAATGTTGAAAAAACGGCTTGGAACGAGCACAGAAGAGCCCTGTGTAGTCCAGAACCTGGGTGTTCCGCTCACCTAACGCCCACTCCTTTCAACTGCCTCTGATCCGTTAAAGGCATCGTACGCGCAGAAAACCGTGTATCATTTTTTCATGTTTTTGTGTAGCTTGGCCAATATAGTGAACGAAAATGTCGAAGGGGCCCATGAAAAACCTTCATTTGTAAAGAAAAGTCAATCGGAACACATTGTAAATACGAATTTGAATTTCGCGCCAAAATTATTTTTGAAGTTTTTCTGCTTTTGGAGGCCTCGTCAATGTCACTTTCGGAGTTTTTCTGCATGTGGAGTTCGTGCCGTAACTATTTTTCATGTTGTCTTACGGTCGCGCCAACATTCTAGGAAAAGGTGCTAGATGACTGGTGAGAATTGGTGGCGAATCTTCATCTTTGACGCCTCCCAACCTCATTGCCCAACTTTTTTGACGCGCCAAAGTTTACCAGTGTGGTCTACTGTGCTCAATCATGAAATTGAGCCTGAAAAACGAAAATTGGTTTCCAGCGCGAACGATGCCTTAAACAACTGAAAAATCCATTTTAAGAAAACAGCATATATTCAGGAGGTTTTAGTCCACTCCACTTAACTACACTTACCCCATTTAATGATCGATTATCTTCTCAAACTAAAATTTAGAGTTAGACAACTTTATCGGTAGCCGTTGAGGAAGTGGGCGTTGCGTGAGCAGAACACTTAAATTAGGGCCTTATAGAGGTCGTTCGTGCTCATCCTTAGTCGTTTTCTCGAACTTTCTGGTTAAATAGGGCTCGAACCTCTTGATTCCCAGTGAAAACTAGAGTCTGATTTTATCGTGGACAGTGCCTTTAAATTTGCAGGTTGTTGTATGTGACGATTGTGATAAAATTGATAAAGAGGGCGCGAAAAAGCTTGCCACGTTGACTGCGCGACAGTGTGCAGTGGCAAGCATGCAAGTGTGCCCCACATGTCGAGAAAAGCGTTTCAATTCAATTGAGTCAATCTTGAGAAAGTTATGAGCGAAAAACCAAAATGCGATTCTCAGCTTTTTGTTCAGTACTGTAGTTGGACGATCTTTACGTTCCAGTGTTTTCTACAGCGCGACTATGAAAGGCAGTGTTCTCAACAAATTTCACTTTGGATATCTCCACCGTTTACGGAAGGTCTGGTGCCCTATCTAGCAAGGCATGCTTAAAAAATACGCGAAATCTTAGCTTTTTAGCCAAAATAGGCCGTTCCTTGTTTACGTTGATTTCTGAGCGTGGACGAATTGACCGCTATGAAGGATGATGCCTATCAGTGCAATCAATTCAGGCAAACCGGGGGACTCTCCCGGAAAAATTTCGGCAGCGGGTCTGCCGCATAAGACCCAGCGGGAGAGTCACTGGAAAAAAAGCGATGCTCGGATGGGGAGTTCCGGTGAATAACATTTGATGATGATCACGAACGACCACGTAGTGACGTGCTTATCATGTGCACAGCCGGTATAAAAGGCGCCTCATCTCACTCGAGACCTCATTCGGCATTCTGATGCCGACCCTGGAAGGTGACTTTGAGTTACTCTCCGGAGGCCAGCATATTTTTGATCGCTGGGGTGTTAGGGGATATCCTCACAGCGGGGGGGGCGATTTTCGCCGCGGTCCGAAAGAAGGGTGGCTCGTCACCGCGAACCTCGGGGAAAGCTACGCCCTTGTCCGGGCCGAAGCGGGGCTTTCTCTGACACCGCGACATTCACGCACCTCTCGAGAAGAGGCGGACTGGTCATGACTGTTTCAGAGAGGACGGTCCGCGGCGGCTCTCAGGACTATCCGCGGCGCCTGCAGGACGATCCGCATCGCTAGAAGGGTGGTGTACAACGCATTACCGGCGCTTTACCGGCTTCGGTGAAGGATCGTCCGGTCGTCGGCCGCGGACGATCCCGCAAAAACGCCGCGGACGTGCAGGGAGTTTCTCTGAGCACGGCTGAAGGGGGGGGGGGGTTCACCACGATTCGCGGGAGGGTGGTTCCTCACCGCAGACCGCGGCGAAGATGACGTCCTGGTCGCGGATCCAGGCGGGACTTTCTCAGCCGTGGGACCTCGACAACCCGGGGCGACATACTTGTGATGATTATTAACAAAAATATTCGCGGAGTCGATGACGTCATCGTTCGGCTGCTTATTGGGGGTCTCCCGCTAGGTCTTTAGGCAGTGTCCCGACCGTGAGTGTCATCACGAGCGTCGCGATGCTGTACTTCCGCTGCCCCTTATCGTATGACTCCGCGTAGGTCTGTGTTTTTTCTCCCATTGGGAGTCTTACGCGGAGTGTACCGCGATTTGCCTGAGAAGCGATCATCTCACTTATCAGCTCTTCCTTGACTTCATCATTCGCGGAAATGGGCACTGGTCGGTTCTGGAACTCAAAAAACGTTAGTTTGCGGCCGTTATTTTGCCACTTCTGGCTCGTCTTCCACCGTTCTTTTGGGACTGAGAGCCTAGGATCCTTCTCGCCTATCATTTTACTGTAGAAAGTCACCGAGGATGATCATCGTGAACGCTGCCCTCAAGCTTCGCAGGCTTGACTACTTCACGTGAGCAAAGTGTGGGGATAACAGGAGGAGAGATTGCCGAAAAGGACTGTGCAAACTTTTTAAACAATACGGGAAATAGTATATGCTGAAGTGTCATGAGTTATGTTCAATCCTAAGTTAACCACAACAAAATCTCCAAAAAGCCATGTTCAATGTTATAAAGCACTCACTACAAAAGCAGTCTCTACTCTTACAGCCAAACCTAGCAGGAACGCTCTTCGCTTTGTTTTTGATGAAATCAAACTACTCTATATCCCTCTCAGAGTTAGCTCTTCGAAACCGACCGACCTAGTCGATGAGGGGCGGAAATATAAAGGAATAGTTAGAAAAATACACCCAGTCTATTTGCTCGCACCCGTCTGCATCCCTAGGGACAAAACTGTAGGTGTCCTCCCCTTGTACATATGCACATACATGTACCATCCGCGCCAACTCGTAGCAGACGGACAAAAGCGGTTCCAACCTTAAGCTTCCCCATCAGATTTCGACGTCTTCATGTCTAAATTCTGCTTGGACGTCGAAACCTAACACCGTTTAGCTGGAGGTGAATGCAAGAACACAAAAGGAGAACTAAATATTAAAAATAGAATTTTGTATTGAAATTGTTAATGGTCCGATTCTCGTCAGTAACGCACAGGATTATAAAGTACCTCCTCTTTGGATAGGAATTCGCTGAAACCGTCCTTTCGCAGAGCTTCTTCCAGAGTTTCTTCATAAAGAGCTTTGGCCCTTAAAACTTAGCATTAAACACATGTGAGAACCTCTTCGGAAAAAAATCCACGATGAATACACTCTTCAACACCGGTTGCAAATGTGGTAAGCAGCGTGATAGCAGCACGACGAGGGATTGTGGAGAATTACATGTATTCTAGCACATGTCACTCGGATTATGGGTACGATGAACTAGAAGGGGAATAAGGGTTAAGCCGTTGGTACACTGTCTGGTGCAGTTAATTAAGTGCTCCGTACACCAAGGCTACTACGCAAAGTATTGAACAAACTCATTTTAGTTTATCAATTACCAGAACGCTATCGTATTTCACGTTTTTGTCAGCCGCTCCTATCCACCTTCGGGTGAAAGCGGCGAATCAGATGAGAATACAAAAAAGCTGGCGATTTTTGCTTTAATTTACGCTACTCGCAGTTCTCTGCATCACAATCATTGATGTCATAATCTCACTGATGCGGTCTTCACAAATAGCCGCTCAGCATCTACGATAGTGTTACAATGCTTTCGGGGAGCAAGGAAAGGGAGGCATGTATCCCTGTTTCGGAGTGCTATTATTTATTTCCGTTCGTCGCGTGCGTCTGATTCTCTCCACACTTTCTCGCTGTCTCTACCCTCGCTCCGGCCAACCGCACGAAGGAACAGTAAATTCGCCTCCGAAGCAGAGGATTCTTGTTGGCGCGGTTGTTGAATTTAGTGAAATGAACCCAATTCTATCCTGTTTAATCCAAGTTTTATCTGGTTTTTCTCCGAGATCCCTACGGTTTTCATCCGAAATCATCTTATTTTTGTCCGAATATATCCTATCGATTATCTGTTTTTAACCGTTTTTTATCCAATTTTACGGTTCTCTGACCGGATCCTTTGAATTTCATTTTTCCGGATATCGAACGATTTGAATTTCGAGTTTTTTCGTTTGACCGGATTTCGGGTCCATCCGAAATCGCCATTTTGATGCCGTATAATTATCCGATCGGATTATCCGGCCCGGATATCCGAAAGCAACTCCGCCGGATGGATTGTATCTTACACACCCACAACAGGGAGGCGATTTTGGCCATGGTTTACGCCGAGACTCTCTGTACCCAACGTGTTAATCCCCTCAGCGGCCAACACTACATACTCAACGGCTTCTGAAGAATGCTCTTAGAAGAACACGCTCTTTCTCTCTCTCGGACAGCCTCAATGAAGCTTGACGAACACTCGCTGATATGGGGTACCTTATCTGCTAGATAGCATGTGTGATATAATCGGGAACACAAGCTGTCGGGCACGTCTGCACCCTAAGGAACGCATTCGAAATGTTGACCGTTCTGTGTGAATAACATGGGCTCAAAATGTTTTCAACGGGATGTTGTACGTCTCTCTCCTTTGAGTCTAAAAAGCACTTCAAATCCGAGATCACGGCTGGTTAGAAACAAAAGCAGGAATTCATAGTGGACCCGATTTTTTTAGGAATTATTTTTCTCACCTGTGCGCGTCCACGTAGTCGTTTCTAGCGAGTGCTTCCATTCTCTCGAGGAGAAGCTCCTGCAGCGGTAGCTCTCTAGATCGGAAACTTTTCAAACATCTCTCAATTTCAGCGGCTTTTCCATAGCTGAAAAACCATAGTACCGAGCAAATTTTTTAAAGTGCGCGCCGCATCGGCACTCCAAAAATGACGACTCGAGTTCTCAAAGAAAATTTCGTAATATTCTTAGTGAAGCGAATGCAATTTTTGTAGAAAAGCCATTCTGACTCCAATAGATTGTCGAAAAATGTGTATTTCCTTCTGGAATTCCGATCGACCACAGGTCAAAACATTATCCATGACACACAAATTTCATGACAATTTAATCAATTCGTGATGGGGAATTTCGAGGTGAAAATATGCTACTTTCGATGGGTTTCTGGAGTAGAATATACCGTCTTGTAACGCTATAGTATGGGACTCGAGAAAAGCATATTAAAAATTACTCCAAAGCTGAAATCAGACCACTTTGAAGCAAGTTGAGACAAAGCGACGCATTATGGACGCAAAAAGCGCCATAAAACGCCGCTTTCGCATTAAATTTAGTCGGTACTGTATTTGGCTAGATGTCGACAATATGAAAAAGTTATTCCGAAAAAAGCACCGGCTGCACACCTTTCTTGGGTTGTAGAAAAATAGGCGTAAATTGACGTTAGCTTCCACGGACTTTCCCGATTGGTTCGGAAGTGGACCAGTTTCACAGGATTGGCTGTAATTGCGAAGCTGGCCCTAATTTGGTTGGGATATCGACTATAATACACTCGTACGGCTTTACTGGAACGCTCACGCATTAGAAGCCTCAGAAAGAGCCAAAACGATCGTATTCGAGAATTAAATATTGAGACGGGTCTGTATTGACTTTCATAAACTCGGGGGGTGAATAGCAGCTGGGCGAGGCCTGTTTTGACACCTTTTGAGTCGGGGGACCACTTTCCACCTTAGGGAGTAACCGCCGCGCGCGGCGAAATGCGTGATTTTTGTGAGGGTATTGGGTAGTAAATTTCACTCCCTTAGGGAAGACTTGGGGAGTGACACTGGTCACGTGCCACATCACCTGTATTAACGTGTTTCTCCACTGTCCAAAGCGACGTGCCACCTTACTCCCCAAAGCTTTCCTAAGGTAGTAAAACGCCGCGTCATCATCATTTTCGAATCAATTCCATCGATTGAACAATGCATTTCATATGTTTAATGTGTTCTATTCTTTTGCCTTATTGCTTGTCCTCATCTCCTTTTATTACTCTATGACTTACTTTTTCCATCCTTATTCTCTTCACTTCTTATCCATGGCTCCCATTTAAAAAGAATGTTAATTTCATGATTGAATGACTGCTGATTTTGAGGCATCCACTAGCATTTTACCCGTTCTATATTTTTTTCACAAAACAACCACCCCACTTGCATGGTAGTGGTTCGATGACTATCCAAAACACAGGATTGAATGAAATACTGATCGTTGAATTTAATCAGAATCTCTTTCAAGATATCCAATAAAATCACCTTTTTTGGCTTTTTTTTGGATTTGAAAAAAATTCAAGTTCCCCGTGAGGAGAGCTATCTAAATTCATAACGATTGCCAGGATTTAGTCCAAACGATGAAAGTTTTGGGTGAAAGTTTTAGTGTTCTGTGCAGTGTGCAAGTATAGGATGCGACTGCAGAGCGCTTTTTAGTATTTAACCCATTCACGACCACGCCTTATTTCGGGTGGCTGCACGTTCGTACCGCGTGCAATATTGCGTGACCGTATACAATGTCCCAGCGGTGGGCCACTTTTGCTCGAATGACACGCCACTAAAAATCGATTTTCATTTTTCGTTAATCGTACGACTGTCGACGTCAAAATCACGACGCCAAAGTTTCAACTTCCATAAATCTTTCCTTCCTGCGAAAAGGCCTCCTAAATTTCAACTGTGTAGGTAAGGCCATCCACAAAATCACGTGAGTTCGTTGAATTCTAGCGCTTCGAAACATTAATTATCGTAGATTACCAAGATAGACATTCTTCTGTTCTTCAATTGACAAAAAACGCTTAGTGAAATTTAATTTTTTTTTCAGAATCGCACCAAATTTTTGAGTTACCTGCTCCCTCGCTCTTGCGGTCTATTGTCTATCCGACGCGAGTATTTTGGTAGTAAATATTTCGAGCATTCTTTTTAACATTTAGACATAGAAAACACTCCTCAATTTTCACATTGACTGGGAATGCTAATGGGGGAATGGTGCACGGGAAAGGCGCGCAGTATCAGTAATCATATTTCTGTGATATATTAAATAGTGCTATACGATCTGACCACACTCAGAAGTAGGAATTGTTTCTCGAGTAATGGGAAAAAGGAAAAAATCGCGAATAATTACTTGTAAAAATGCGATCTGTACTCATGTTTGAGGTTTTCGACCTGGCTGAATTCGAAGGGTCAGATATATTGTGGTGGTGAAGCTGCCAGCGGACCACGAAGTTCGTGGTCGAGTCTAGAATAGGTAAATACATTGACCATAAGTAGGTTTAGAAATTCCTTGATGCGGTGGAGAAATCAATTTTTGAAAAGAGTGTCCCACCGGTGGGACACACGGTCCGAAGTGGTAGTCAACGCGTGTCCCACCGGTGGGACACGTCGTCTTGTATGGGTTAACTATCTGTAAGTCACATTCCTAACTTTTGTGTTCGAATACATACAAATCCTAGTGAGTCCTAGAATCCTCACCACCTGCATTCCTAATAACTTTACTGATCCGAAAAGGCCGATTTCAAAGAAAGTTGCTGGAAAAGGACGAGAAGTACTCAGAAACGCCTCCCTGCGCGCCTTCTGATCATAACCTACACACATACTAGCGGCAGTATGAATAATTCCCACCCTCTTTTTTGTCGTTATCGTATATCTCCTTCTCGTCACCAGGGAATATCCTTTCAAAACTTACTTTTTCCGGATTCAGGATCGAAAATGAACAAGTGCATCATGGTTTTGGATAGGCCTCCAAGCTGGTTTGTTAATATCATATTATAGGTACGCTTTTTGAAAAATACATATTATAATAATGAAATTTTGATCTCTCAGTTTTATTTTTTCTAGAAAAGTGAAGCCGAGCTCTATGGCACGTTCTGACGAAAAAAGTGGATGGGCGTACAAATACTGGCGAAACAGGCTAAACATATGATGCCCTCCGGCTAGGAATCGAAAAGGTTTGGAACACATAATTTTTTTCGTAGCTTTTTTCCGTAATGGATCGATGCCGTGTGCAAAAAATATGAGTCCTCTTCTCAAGAAATTTCAAAAGAGGCAAGATTATAAAAATTATGAGCTCTTAAACATGAATTATTCCCGGAAGTTTCTCGTCGTGTAGATCTTTAACGTGAACGGGTTTTCCTGATATCGAAATGCCAGTGGAGTTTGTAAGCTACATATGAGGAGTCGATTATATTTGTTGAATTTGCAAACTTTTCGTCCGTCCCGTAAAATTTTATTTATTTTTTTAATTTTGGAGAATAATTTCTTCAGATTATGACCATGCTCGCCGATGCGCCGTATCAGTTTTAGTCTGACAAAAATAGCAAATCTAAAAAAGACAGACCAAATCACTCCTTTTTTCGAGTGAAAGTGATGCAATAGAAATAACCGTTATCCAAGGGACAGGTCACATATTTTTTCTTGCACTGAGTGATCCTGAATTCAATCGAAATGTCGGACTTGATGAGGTTCGCAAAAAAAATGTTTACACATTTTTTCCGCGACAAAGTAGTTCTTTCGCACAATATCCGAAAGCCAACAGCTGGCCAGAAGAAGGAATGTAGACTTCCGAAAGGGGCGGATTATAGCTAAAAATGTCCGTCTTGACTTTTTTTTCCTGAGAAAATAACACTCGATTACTTGATCAGAAGCTTGATATGTGAGAAGAATACATAGATTTAGTCGGAGCAGACTTGCCCTCCACTTTGTAGTGTACATATTTTGACGATAATTTCGAGATGAATGCTGGGTTGAACACGGTACTACTCGTCAACGCCCTAGTAGAACGTGCGTACCGCGCGGGTTTGCTGTGTGAGTATAAATGACCTAACGCGCCGCTCGCTCAATCACGACGGGTTCGCTCGTAACTATGCCGATTTCAACAACTACATCACCGCTCTATCACCATTTTCCTTGCACTTCATATTATTCAAATCTTGTATCTTCGTGCGCTGGAATGAGATGGCACAGTTAGAGCAAAGCTTTACCCCTAAGCGAAAGGGGTGGCGCTGGAGAATCCTCAGTTTTTCCCGCCTGTAGAAAGTATTCACAATCGAACGCCGCGCGAACGCGGGTATGAATAGCGGACATTACGAAGTGTCAAAAGCTCATCATTGTTATTGTCGGATAAAATTGGAGTTCTCGCAATATTACTGTATGGCATACCTTCTGAGCGTATCATCAACGGTCAACATCTAGATAAGGGTAGCCCTATAAGATAAAGATGAAGGCTGGGCTTTCTGAATTTATACTAGGATACGCAGCGCATTCGACGTCCATTTCATAGAGGCGTGTATGATTTTCAGGCTCATACGTGGCATGCGGGAGTCAGCCGATTTCCCACTCGTATCCTTCATCTCCCTATATGAATCTAGTACCGACTTGGAGACTCATTAGGGATAGAAGATCTGGTTGACCCTATGCGAGAATCGAGCCCTGCCGTGTCGAGCGAACAGCAGCGCCTCCTACCACTACACCACACCAGCTCGGGTAACCATCAGAGCGAGATAGACGAGTTTACCTAAAGGCAAGGTTCTCGATCAAATCGGTTGGTATGCTATCCCCATAACCATCAAAAAAGTTAAAATAAGTGAAAAGTTTGAGTAAAATCGTTTAGGAATAAGTTATTGTTTGGTGTCCTCCCGCCTCCAATTATCGAGATTCGTGTAAAAGCTATTTCGTCAACTTTTATTTTGCTTCCAAAGTGATTCCTAAGAACATCTGGAGACTTCTGAGTACTTTAACAGCAAAATAAACAGCGGATAAACAAGCGTCAATGGAAACCGCGTTAATTAGGGGGCCGGCCGACACCTGTATTTAGCCGTTATACCTTGTTTTTGACCGTGTTTTCGGCAAATTTCCGGTTTTTTCACTTATTTCGATTTTTGTGATGAACAAATCTACATTCTCATTAAGAGAGCTCAGAAATCGTTTTTTATGGCGAACCCTACCTTTAAGAAATTGCAGAGAGTGCGTGTAAAGTTCTCTAAACCTATGGGTTCACAGTCAATGAGTTCGGCCACAAGTCTCTGATGTTAATTTGGCTCAAGCTGAGGTTCACGGTTTTTTCTGTTCTCTGCCAGATTTTGCCTATTTTCACAGAAAACAAAGAAAAAGATCCAAAATGGGCAGAAAACAGGAAACAGTAAAGAGAAAATCCTGCACACCCCTGGTTCTTGGCTTTTTTTTTGTTCTTCTTTCGCCATTGGGAGCCTGAGACCTCCTCGCTTATCATTTCATTGTAGAAAGTCACAGAGAAGGATAGTTGTGAACGGTGTCTTTAAAGATCTACACAAAAGAATCAGTCGAAAAATGTTGAAGTTTGAAAACTCATAATTTTCATTCAGGAGCTTTTTTTGAAGTCTAGAAAACGGGACCTTAATTTTTAGGCACCTTCTAACGATTTATAACGGAAAAAAGCCCTGAAAAGTTTTGTGTTCCAAACTGTTTCGATTGTTGAGCGAACCGCGTCGTATGCAGTAGGATGCTCTGAATGCCGGTAACTAATTGTTCCTTCTATATACAAAGAATTTTTATCAAAATTTTGGATGGTTCGAAATTTTTGCGTTTCTGAGAATGCTATAGTCTTCCTTAGTGGAAGCTATGGGCGATGGTAATGTTTTCTGTGCTGATTGAGCTTTTATCGTGAGTACTGTTTATCATTGTTGTCAAATTGTTTCTCTTATGGTGTTATGCATGACGTGTGCCGTAAATCACTGTAATGTTACGCAGCTGTTGATTTCATAGTGTTTGTCACTACATATGAATGAAATTATTCCATTAAAACGGAGTTCATGCATTTATGAAACAATAAATGAAGTGGAATCTGAACTGTTTTATTACTGATGGTGCTTTGCTTATGATTCAAATTTAGTTACGACGTGATGTGACCATATGATGAGTGGTTAAGCAGTCATAGAGCATTCAGCGGTTAAAGGGTACTGTAGGAGTATCCTACTATATATATTTTGGTAAATTTGTGTGTGTGCGTGTGTGTGTATGTATGTATGCGTTTCTCTGTGTTTGTTTGACCGTTTATTCGGCTTGACTTTCAAGACGGGCTACCTTACGGGTACGGGCTCAAGAGCGCGCAGAACGCCGTAGAAAGTGTGCAGGACCCAAGTGGGAGTGCGCAGGACGCCGTAGAAAGTTTGTGGGACCCAAATGCGATTGCGCCGGACGCCGACGAAAGTGTGCGGGACCCAAGTGGAAGTGCGCGGGACGCCGTAGAAAGTGTGCGTGGACCCATGCAGGTAGTGTGCGCCGGACACCACATAAAGTGCAGGGACCTGGCGGGAGTGCGCAGGACGCCGTAGAAAGTGTGCGGGACCCGTGTGGAAGTGCGCAGGACGCCGTAGAAAGTTTGTGGGACCCAAATGCGATTGCGCCGGACACCGAAGAAAGTGTGCGGGACCCAAGGTAGAGTGCGCCGGATGCCGTAGAAAGTGTGCGGGACCCAACTCGGACAAATGTTAGGACTGACCGCGCGCAACTTTTCCCCTTTAGTACTGACCGCGCGCAGGAACCGTTCCGATCGCGCGCAAGATAACGTTTTAGGACCGAACGCGCGCAACGCTCGCGGTCGGAACGATCACAAAAAGATGCCCGCGTTTCGACCACGTTTGCGCGCTTTGCGGCCGCCATCACAAACCGTTCGGACCGACAGCAACACCGAAAAGCGCGCAGAAACCGCCGCACTTTAGGACCGACCGCGCGCGTCATTCATTTTCAGGCGTGCGGAAAATTGTATGGTGTGTAATGGATACTCTCGCATTTAGCTCCACGCGTGAATAATTTTTTTTTGCTGCGGTGCTCGTACTATCTTGCTTTTTTGATGTTTTTCTTCGTTTCTCTCTCTTCCCATTCTGTGATTCTGTGTTCCCGTTGATTCTATACGTGTTCAAATCGTCTTATGATTGCATGCATAGCTTAAGCGAAGTAAACAATAGGTAATTGATTGATGAATATTGAAAACGGCTAAAGGTGTAGGGTTTTTAGATAAAAGCAGATCGTGAAAGGTGTAAAGGGATTCTAGTACGTAAACAATCAGCGTTGTGAAAAGTGGGCGGGGCTTCAGAAGGAGTGCGCACAACATCGGCTAAAGCGCGTAGGGATTCGAAAAACGTGAGGCGGAGGAAAACAGTTTTGGGAGAGGGCGCATTATGGTTCTCAAAACAGTAAGGATGTTTTGGAAAGTGGGCGGGGCTTCAGAAGGAGTGCGCACACCATCGGCTAAACTGCGGAGGGATTCGGAAAAAATTGTGAGCAAACAGTTTTTTTTGGGGACGTATTATGGTTCTCAAAACAATACTGATATGTTTTGGAAAGTGGGCGGGGCTTCAGAAGGAGTGCGCACAACATTCACTGAAGGGCGTAGGGATTCAAAAAACAAGAGGTGATCGTTGTGGGGGGTGTATTATGGTTCTCAAAACAATACTGATAAGTCTTGGAAAGTGGGCGGGGCTTAAGAAGGAGTGCGTACAACAACGGCTAAAGTGCGTAGGGAATCGAAAAAACGTGAGGGGTTAGTTGTTGAGGACGTATTATGGTTCTTAAAGCAATATTGATAAGATTCGGAAAGTGGCCGAAGCTTCAGAAGGAGTGCGCACTACACACATGAAAGGGTGTGGAGCAGGGCTGTGCGTTAATAACGTTAACGTGTTAACGCATTAACGGGTTGCCGCGGTTTTTTTTTCAAAAATTAACGGTTAACGAAAAAGTCCCGAAATCACGTTAATTTTTATTTCGTTAATGTTCCATCCATCTATGCTTTTTTGCATGTCAGGATTCCTATTCTTGAAGAGTATTCGTTTATTGTTCTGGCTGATAGTATTAATAATCCATGAAGATGATTTCCAAGTTTGGAGTGTACGGACTGCGGTGTTTGGTATGGAACGTGTTTCATGTTTTTTTGGGACGTCTGGTTATTTATCGATTTTCGTGGTGGTCAGGTAATGTTTTCAAAATTGTTAACGAAATGCAAAATTAACGTGTTAACGCATTAACGGATTAACGCGGTTTTTTTTTCAAAATTAACGATTAACGGTTAACGAAAAAATTTTTTTTCATTAACGCACACCCCTGGTGTGGAGATTCAAAAAACGAAAGGTGATGTTGGGGGTGTAAAACCTGGACGTTGAAGTTTCACTGAGTTTCGTGAAGTTTAACCCGAGATGCGTCGAGAAAAAGTTTTTGCCAAAATGCTAGCTTGATATCTTTCTGTCCCGTACTACATACAGGCCATAAAACGGCCAAAGTCTCACCGTCGACTGCGTACCACGTGCTGCGCGACCGCACGCGCGTCGGAAGCAGACGAGTTTTGCCGCCGCGCGACGAGTTTGGGCCGCCGCGCGGCGGCCTAAACTCGCGCGGCGGCCAAAACTCGTCTGCTTCCGACGCGCGTGCGGTCGCGCAGCACGTGGTACGCAGTCAACAGTGAGACTTTGGCCGTTTTATGGCCTGTATAAGGCCAATATTTTCAGAAATATAGTACTACATATAAGGCCAATATTTTCAGAAATATAACCTCGAAATTCAATGGATAGCTTGTTGATGCCAACTACGAGTATCCTCCTAGAGCTGGCCTAATCATCTGAACAAGACATAAAATCTCTTGTTCCGAGGGATATTAATCATTGTGAGTTTTAATTTCTCTTAAAGACAGCATACGCGCTTGCAAACATACTCGAGATAACAGCATAATTGGGCCCGCATTGTCCCTATCATGTTGTTATCGAAGTTTGAAGCACTGAAAACCATCGACGATGACAACACATTTCAGATTTTCTGTCTCAAAGGCCTGCGTTTTCCCATCTCTACGAGTAACAGAATGAGAAGTGAAACTTGAGAAAACATGTGACAATTTAGAATGATAGCACTGTCAAATGGGAGCCTACGAGAGAAACAGCTCCACTGACTAGAATATAGTCTGCTGTCTGCTTACCGGCAAAACGCTTCATTCCAAGAGCCAGCCGGAGTAGAGCGGTTTTCTTGAAAATGGGTGCGAATTAATCGGTTTGTAGACATGCTGCATTTAGTTAAATCGAGCTGATTCTCTCGTAGAAATCCGAATGGTTTGCGAGCGTGTATGCTGTTCTTAATGTTGATTACTGTGGTAGTGCAATGTATTGTTCTTATTTAGCTCAGAATGAATCGCCGAAATCGTCGTACTATCATTTCATATTGAAAAGGCAGTTTTGCGTCTTTCATAGCTCTCACCGCAGGCGCAGCACGCGCGGGGTGAGCGTTGGACTAGGAAACTCTTTCCCTCGAGGGAAGTTACCTAAAATCTCCGGCGGCACAGCTACGGCGGTGCGCGGAATTAAGTTGAGCTTCAGCCGTGACATGCATTGTATTTCCTAGCTTAAATATACAGAGTAGGATAATCCCGGAATTATCTATGTTGGAGTGAGCTTGAACTGACAAGCGGGTATTAATTCAGACAGTGAAACCGCCTTAGCGGTTTGGGCGGCGCCGTCATGGTAGCTGCTGGATGGGCTGAATGCGCGTGCCGCGCAGAGATAGGTTTCATAGTCCATCGCACGTCCCGCGCGTGCCGGGCTTGAGGTGAGGATTATGAAATATGCTTTTGCTTCGTTGCATTCTTGCTGTAATGCATCTCTTCCTAATGCATGCCTTAGCTTTGACTTATTTCTTCTCTCTCCGAAAATGGAAGCCTGCGTTCCAATCAGGTTCGGCGCGGGTGTGGCACCACAGGGTGGGGTCTGAGCTCCGGAGGGGTGGAAGTGGGGGGTCTGGTCTTTGGACGAAGACCAATTAAACCAACGTGTTTGTGAGTAAAAACCGTCAGAAGCAGTTTTTCTCGTAAATTTCAAATATAGATTATGATTCAACTAAAAGGCTGATTCAACTGATTAACGAGTCACGGAGTTCAAATAGGAAGTTTAAGGTGAAGTTAAGGTCTTCCC
This sequence comes from Aplectana chamaeleonis, assembly GCA_029168955.1. NCBI lineage: Eukaryota > Metazoa > Nematoda > Chromadorea > Rhabditida > Cosmocercidae > Aplectana > Aplectana chamaeleonis. The sequence goes on from JAPDOI010001832.1 coordinate 75,462, forward strand.
AGAATAATATTCAAGATATATGAATCCAGCATGTAAAAAGCCCAAAGCAGTTTGACGACTAAATGTTGAATTATTTCTGCAAATAATTTCCATGAGTCACGAGAGTTCATATTTGAGCTTGAGCGGGGTCGAGTCACCTTAATACTCACTTTCACCATCTCGGATGAACGCTGAAGACCCCTACAGTATGCCTTTCTCAGGTGTGGTCCCGCCGAAAGTCGTCAATTTTGAGAACTAGGAGTTATGAGAGTAGGATATTTGAACCCAGTGTGGTCGATTTACCCTGTTTACAAACCTTCATCATCTCAGAGTAACGCCGAAAATCGGCCAAGTCCACAAACATAAATTCGGTTTCAAAACTGCAGTAACTTAAATGCTAAACGAGTTATTTGAGAAAAATCCTAGCTTTTAGAAACCACGCCCTCAACCCTACCGTAAATCCACCCGCAACCCCGGAGAAGGCCTTTGAAGAAGATTTTCCCGGTGTGAGTTCTGCAACATTTTCCGCGTTTTCTCAGTACTTATGTGTGGGCCCAGCTGTGTGACCTCAGTGCATTTTATAGAAGAACCCACACCTAGTAAATTTTCTTCAAAGGCTTTCTCCAGGGGTGAGGAGAGTTTCAAACGATAGAATATAAAATCTAGTTTCTTAAAGCCAGGATTTTTTCCAAATAACTTGTTCAGCACTTAACTGTTACAATCTCCCAAAAACCCTACTTTTCTAAAGACACAGTCCAACCTCGAAATCGATTTTTCGTTTTTCTGCCTAGCTTGGAGAAAATTCTACGCTGATCACAATGGTGTCTCTATAATCGCTCAGAACTCACTACGAACGGAGTGACGGCTCTTCAAAATTCTCAATTATGAACGGCTAGAAGCTCGCGGACGAGTTGTCTCAAGCCTGTATTTTCTCGTTATTCGCAGCCATCGTTCTGAAGCAGGCCACAATATAAAGCCAGGCCAAACGCAAGTCGAAGAACATAGGTTTTGAATAAAATCATTCGCGTGTCTCTTCCCTACTGAGGTCGGAAACCTGGCAGTGGGCGTTACCCATTTTTTCTTTCAAGGGGGCGTGGCCGACATTTTCCGGGCTTTTTCTCGCTTATTTGAGCGGATTGAGATTTCGCGCTTGGCAGGGTTGCTGTAGGCGGCAACCGGACCATGATATCAAAAATTACCTTGAGGTTGGACTGTGCCTTTAAGGACTTCGCCGATTTTTTCATCGTCTCCCGCTATTTATGTAGCGGTCTTCGGCGTTCATTTGAGATGGTCAAAACAAGTCCTGTAAGTGAATTGACCACGCTGGACTCAAATATCCCACTCTGGTGACACCGAAGTTTTAAAAAGGCCCCTTTTTGGCGGGACCACGCCTGAGAAAAGTGTTCGGCCTCATACTGTAGCGGTGTTCAGCATCCATGTTAGACGCTGAAAGTGAGTATACCGAGTAAATCAACTACGCTGGACTCAAATATCCTACTCTCGTGACTCGTCAAGAATATGGACTTCCGGCGCGTGCCAACCCTCCCTCAAAAATTCTCATTTTATTACACAGCACAAGCTGTTACCAGTTACATTCACTTTTGCCTTTTCAGCTCCTCTCTACATAAATGCAAGAAGCGCAGTTCTGGCCTCTCTTCTTCTCAAACATCCTATTTAGTGGCAAAGCACCGGCTTCGAGTTGTCAATTTTGGTTTTTTACCATTTGACATTTTTATACTAACCATTTAAATACGAAAAGAGAAATTTTACTGCAGTGAAACGTTAGTGGTATGTAAACCTGCTAGATAAACTGCTTGAACACATCAGGTCTTGGTGGGGGTGGGAGAAAACGGTCAAAAATTGACCTACTAACGTTCCTGGGGTCTGAGCAAAACTGGCCGGCCCACACCTCGTGCAGTACCCTAGTTCCAATACCTCTGAAATGTACTGCTCCGTTGTCAATTTTCAGTTTATATTATACATGTATTTGCCACATTTTTCAAAGCATGGTTGACAATATTTAAGGTCAGGACCTATTAAAAATATGAAAAGTCCTTTCAAGGTCATAACATGAAAATACAGTTCGGGAAAAGGCGTGGTGCGATTGCGATCAACACACTAGGATCCATATTATATCCCACGACAGAAAATCTTGGAGGAATCCAGAGCTCGCACTCGCCAGGTTAAGGGGTCGGGTCTACTTCCCATTTACGTGGAAATCTCGGATTTCGCTTCTGAGTTAAGACTGTGCCTTTAAGCCCCTTTCTCAGCTATTTTGCCTTCCGACATCGAACAGTTCTATCTGACGTCGCGCGCGACGCACGCAGGCCTGTGATAGAGCAACCGATAATATCGCCGCCTTTTCCCGTTTGTGGTGGACTGTATTTGATATCATATGAAAATATAGTTTTCTGATGTTCGAATAGATGAATCAGAGGGTTGATTTGAGTATTTGAAAAACAACGTTCGTTGTTTGAGCGCAACATTTTCTAGATAGCTAAGTTTCTATACATGCACTTTCACGTATGAAAAATAAACTAATCTCGACATGAACTATTCTTATGTGATGGCATGGGAAATATGTACTTCATCTTTCTCATAGGTAATTTTTGAAAGTTTCAGTTATATTTCGGAAAATATGAAGTCGTGAATTCACTGCAACAGTTGTCGCATAATTCTGTATGTAGCTGTTCCTGTGTGAGGAAGAATTTGTTGTACTATTATCGTTTCAGTATTTGCTCATGTATTACCCAGTGGTTACTTTATAAATAAATTTGTAAGTCTAAACGTTGCATTATCTTCTGCAACACGCCAGCATGGTATGCCCAAATTAAGATCTCCACTGCAGGCTGTTAGAGAGTATAACAACCAGTAGTGGGCGTCACAACTGGAGGGTTCCCTGCTAGCGTATTGCGCTGTTCTAAGCGCCGCCCACTGGGCAGGGCCCGTGGTTTCATACTTGCCCGCGGTCCAAACGCAAAGTGCCGTGATGCAGAGTTGCGTTTGGAACGCGCACACTTCCGTACTGACCGCGCCGGTATACCGGTTGGAACGCGCGCAATGGTGCGGTTGGAACGTCGCCAATTCCGGTCCGACCGCGCTAACTACCGGTCGGAACGCGCGCAATGGTGCGGTCGGAACGTCGCCGATCCCGAAGTCGGGCCTATTGTTGCGCGCGGTCGGTCCTCATATTCGTCTGAGAAGGTAGAATGCGCCGGACGCCGAGAAAGTTTGGAGGACCTAAGTGGGAGTGCGCAGGACGCCGTAGAAAGTGTGCGGGACCCGAGTGGAAGTGCGCAGGGCGCCGTAGAAAGTTTGTGGGACACAAATGCGATTGCGCCGGACGCCGAAGAAAGTGTGCGGGACCCAAGTGGAAGTGCGCGGGACGCCGTAGAAAGTGTGCCGGACCCAAGGTAGAGTGCGCCGGACACCATATAAAGTGTGCAGGACCCAAGTGGGAGAGCGCAGGACGCCGTAGAAAGTGTGCGGGACCCGAGTGGAAGTGCGCAGGACGACGTAGAAAGTTTGTGGGACTCAAATGCGATTGCGCCGAACGCCGAGGAAAGTGTGCGGGACCCAAGTGGAAGTGCGCAGGACGCCGTAGAAAGTTTGTGGGACCCAAATGCGATTGGGCCGGACACCGAAGAAAGTGTGCGGGACCCAAGTGGAAGTGCGCAGGACGCCGTAGAAAGTTTGTGGAATCCAAATGCGATTGCGCCGGACACCGAAGAAAGTGTGCGGGACCCAAGTGGAAGTGCGCAGGACGCCGTAGAAAGTGCGCGGGACCCAAGGTAGAGTGCGCCGGACGCCGTAGAAAGTGTGCGGGACCCAAGTGGAAGTGCGCAGGACGCCGTAAAAAGTTTGTGGGACCCAAATGCGATTGCGCCGGACACCGAAGAAAGTGTGCGGGACCCAAGTGGAAGTGCGCAGGACGCCGTAGAAAGTGCGCGGGACCCAAGGTAGAGCGCCGGACGCCGTAGAAAGTGTGCAAGACCTAAGTGGGAGTGCGCAGGACGCCGTAGAAAGTGTGCGGGGCTCGAGTGGAAGTGCGCAGGACGCCGTAGAAAGTTGGTGAGACCCAAATGCGATTGCGCCGAACGCCGAAGAAAGTGTGCGGGACCCAAGTGGAAGTGCGCAGGGCACCTAGAAAGTGTGCGGGACTCAAGTAGGAGTGCGCAGGACGCCGAAGAAAGTGTGCGGGACCCAAGTGAAAGTGCGTAGGACGCCGTAGAAAGTGTGCGGGACTCAAGTGGAAATGCGCAGGACGCCGAAGAAAGTGTGCGGGACCGGAGTGGGTCATTACAGAACTTTAAAATCGTTTTGTGTGACTATAAGAGAGTGTATACCACCCCTTTCTTCACGTCCCCTCCCCCAACCACTCATTTAAACTGCTTAGCTGTTTATATGCACCAACCTTTCTATATCGGGTTTATATACGATGGAAATGTGAGTTAATCAAATTATGCATCCAGAGAACACAAACATCATTACACTTCATTTGGCAATAGAGTTAGCAGGGTGTCGGTTGGTCATGGAGGCATTTACTAAATCTCAAACAGCGGTTGTCTTTATCATGACAGAAATGAATATAAATGAACCACCACTTTAGGACCTCCTAAAACTAAAGAAGGGTCGGTGTGCAACTGCATTAGAAAGGAGTTTAGCAGGGTTTGCAAGGTTTGAAATGCTTTGTAATTTCTGATTGCTCGAGTGTTGTCGTCGAAACTAGCTCATGGGCCGGCGCAACCGGATTCCAGAGACAGAGGCCGACGATAGCGGGCAAACGTGAGATCTTTTGTACGCCATTTCACATAGAATCAGCGGATTTCGATTCATTCGCCTTACACTCAAGATGCCGGCGAAGCCGGCAAATGGGCCGGCGTAGCCGGACCTTAGCGGCAGAGGCCGGCGTCAGCCGGCCGACGCCGCTGGTGTATGTATGTGTGCGTTTCTCTGTGTGTTTGTTTGACCGTTTATTCGGCTTGACTTTCAAGACGGGCGACCTTGCGGGTACAGGCTCAAGAGCGCGCAGAACGCCGTAGAAAATGTGTGGGTCCTATATGGAATTTCGCAAAAAGCCGTAGAAAGTGTGTGGGACTCAAACGCGAGTGCGCCAGACGCCGTAGAGAGTATGCGGGACTCGAGTAGGTGAGCGCAGAACTTCAAAATCGTTTTGTGCGTCTATAAAAGAGTGTATAGCACCCCTTTCTTTAAAGGCAGCATACACGCTCACAAACATGGTTGAGATAACAGCACAAATAGGACCGCCTGGCCCCTACCATCTCGTCAACGGCGTTTGAAGCGCTGAAAACCATCCAGGTTGACAGAATTCAAGCATTCCCGTCTCGAAAGCCTGTGGAACCCCACCCCTACGAATAACAGAATGAAGAGTGAGGCATGTGAAAACATTTGATAGCTTAGAGTGATAGCCCTAGCAAATGAGAGTCTACGAGAGAAACGGCTTGGTTTACCTGAATATAACATGTCTGTTTACTGATGAAATGCTACATTTTATAAGCCAGCCGGAGTAGATGGGCTTTTTTGAAAGTGGATGGGAATTAATCGGTATGTAAACAAGTTATATACAGGGAAATCAAGCTGTTTCTCTCGTAGACTCTCATTATATAGTGCTATCGCTCTAAATTATCAAATGCTTCCACATGCCTCACTCTTCATTCTGTTATTTGTAGGGGTGGGGTTCCACAGGCATTCGAGACGGGAATGCTCAAATTCTGTCAACCTGGATGGTTTTTAGCGCTTCAAACGCCGTTGACGGCATGGTAGGGGCCAGGCGGTTCTATTTATGCTGTTATCTCAACCATTTTTGTGAGCGTGTATGCTGCCTTTAAGCCCCCCCCCCACTTAACCACTCATTTCAACTGCTTGGCAGTTTATATGCACCAACCTTTCTAAATCGGGTTTATATACGATGCAAATGTGAGTTAATCAAAATCTGCATCCAGAAAACACAAACATCATTACACTTCATTTGGCAGTAAAGGAAGCAGGGTGTCGGTTGGTCATGGAGGCCTTTACGAAATCTCAAACAGCGGTTGTCCTTATCATGACAGAAATGAATATAACTGAACTACCACTTCAGGACCTCTTAGAACCAAAAAAGGGTCGGTGTGCAACTGCATAAAAAAGGAGGTTAGCAGGGTTTGCAAGGTTTGAAATGCTTTGTAATTTCTGACTGTTCGAGTGTTGTCGTCAAAACCAGCTCATGGGCCCGCGCAACCGGATTCCAGCGGCAGAGGCCGGCTATAGCCGACAATCGTGAGAACTTCTCAACGCCATCTCACATAGAATCAGCGGATTTCGATTCATTTGCCTTATCCTGAGGATGCCGGTGAAGCCGGCAAGTGGGCAGGCGTAGCCGGACCCCAGCGGCAGACGCCGGCGTCAGCCGGCCGACGCCGCTGGTGGGTAGAATACGATACCCGCAACCGAGAACAGCACAGGCTCCGGTCATAGTTGGATGAGCCAACGTCTCCAGCCCGGTCGATACACACAGAATGCATTGGAAATGGGATGCAAAACTCACTCGGTGTATCCCCCGCACCCCCCAACACCCCCCAGCACCCCCCAACACCCACCCGGTCGATACGTATGTTTAAAATGATGGAGTGAGGTTGAGAAAATCACTCGATGTATCCCTCCAACACCCCCCAACAACCCCCAACACCCGCCAACACCCACCCGGTCGATACGTATGTTTAAAATGATGGAGTGTGGTTGAGAGAATCACTCGGTGTATCCGACGCGGTCGATATCCATGCAATACGTGGATGACGGAGGATGAGAAAATCACCGGGTGGGCGGGCCTATGATAAAACATTGCGTATCACTAGAAAGCTAACCTTACTGCTACCTCCGTTCCTTCGCTATGCTCTCCTTCACTATTTCTCTGAACAGGTGTAATCCTGTTGGCCACGTATTCATCGTCATATCTAGTTGGATACACCGAGTGATTTTCTCAACCTCACTCCATCATTTTAAACATACGTATCGACCGGGTGGGTGTTCGGGGGTGTTCGGGGGTGCGGGGGGGGAGGGGTGCGGGGGGGGAGAACCCCCCCCCACCCCTCCCCCCCCCACCCCCGAACTCTGACCGGGGCCACAGCGGTGGTCGGAACGGCACCGGTTTTACTCCCCAATACCCCCACGATAGGCACCCTCTGATTCCCTAAGTACTGTTCAAAATCAACCCACTCCCTCACGACAGGCATCTTAGGAGGGTACGACTCCGCCCATTTTGGGGGATGGATAGCAGCTGTCGGTGCTATCCAAAGATGTTTGGGAGCCTATTCACCCCCCGAGTTTATCAGAGTGATGAGCGGAGTCCGTATTGACTTGATTACTCAATATGGCTCAAATACTGCCATTTCAACCTGCTTTTGGCTCTTGCAAAGGCGTGAGCGCTCATCTACTCTGAGAGAACTGGCCGCAATCGCCCCGCAATCGTACCGCAATCGTGCCTCAGCGGCCCCGGCCGGAGCCGCAGAGGCACGATTGCGGTACGACTGCGGGGCGATTGCGGGCAGCCACGACCTCTCCGCAATAGCCCCGCAAACGTACCGCAATAGCGCTTTCGTCTCAGCTTTGGCGCTCCTGCTGAGACTATAATTTTGTTTCCAAGCCATTTCTGCCATCACCAAGTCATTATTGGCCACGCCTTCTTGATTCTTACACAATCTCTACTGATTAAAGTATCTTCCCGTGGCCCATATATTTAATTCACTTTCAGTAGCATTATCCACACACTGGACGCCAAAGAATCGGCTGCCTGAACCACGAATACGTGCTATGTAGTTACGTTGGCGTTATAGTTCACGAGAAAGCACAGCTACATGGTATTACATGCAGCTATTTGTCCCTACATATCTCTTCTCCGATGAACTTGTTGCCATTTTGGAAGTCTATTTACTTTTGGTATGGAACGATTAACTCAAGTTTTTTGTCACAGTAGAATTAATGAAATTTTGATTACTTCCACAGAGGAATTCAGGTCTATCCGAATGAGACTGCTAGCCCACGCGTAAGGTGGGCATGTTCACCGGACGCCGCGAAGGTTTTTCTCGAATTCGTGAATAGATTACCACGAATATCAGACAAATTGGGAACAATATTCCAGTTAGCTGTATCTCAGTCGTCGGTCAGCTCGTCTGAAAAATGCCTTCGTGAGGCCTGGTGCATACTTATCGTAACGAGCGACGCGACATAATGCTTGTCATCTATATCGACCGAAAATCGGTATTGCTGATATGCACTGTCGCGATCGCGCAACGCGAGAAGTATGCACTAGTTTGGCGTGTGCTCCTTGCGCAGGCTCACCGCGTGAGTGGAGAGTCTCGTTCGGACAGGCTCTAGGTAATCAATGGGTGTCGTCTCAAAGTGAGAAAATCTTTAGTAAGAGACCAGAGAGTGAAAAGACTTGGTATCATCCTAGTGGAGTGAATATTCAACTTAAAGGCAGTGTTCACGATAAAAAAATGTGTTTCAGTTACCACTAGAAAAGGGTAGTGGAGGGGCTAACTGTAATCCTAACGTCGAAAGAAAGCACGAAAACGAGCCACGAAGAGTCCCAAAAGAGCCCGAAGTTACCACTCTGAGCGCAAGGCAAACCCCAAAAGCGCAACAGACGCCCACCGACGTGAACAAATGAATGCTCGAGATTGTGAGATGAGCGATGATTTCCAATCTTTAGCCCCGTTCTTCCCTTCATTCTCGGCTTCTCTCTTCACTCAGGTCAGCTCGCATAGATCGGCTGCAAAAGACGGAAGTTACAAGCCTCGGACAACTTGTCCACCATGTTTCCTTAGCTCAATCTTTGAGGGACTACAACTCCGCTCCCAGGTGGTCTTGTACGACTTCAGAGACATCATTGGAATCAGCGTGGGGTCCTTTTCAAGATGAGCGGAGAAACAGAAAAACGATTTTCATCGTGAACACTGCCTTTAATGAAGGCAACTTAGGGGAGTAGCTACTGAGGAAGAGTAAACCTTTCGCTTGCAACACCTAATAAATATACCGGATTTTCTCTTTTAAGGGTACATGCACTTCTAATCCTTAGGCCTCTATTTTAAATGTGTACTTCATTTAGAGGTGTACTTCAAATAGAGGGTGTACTCCTAGCATTTCGACAAACAGACCCCAGATTCGTTTTCAGCACCCTAGAATACCCCTACATACAAGTTTTGATCAAATCCGATTTCTTTTTCAAAACATCCCAAGTAACCCCTAATGGTACCCTTACCTTATCGTGAAATTTTAGCAAAGCTCATAACTCAGCGGGGTCAGCGTATCTGCGCGTGAGGAAAATCACCCTCACTGCCAGGCCCACGATGTCATTTAAACGGGGAATGGCTAAAACATTACTGGAGTCTTAGATATGTTTGTGATTCGTATTGTTTTCTGAATTTTCGCGACTTTTTCTAGCGTCTGTCTTATACGACGTACTTAATGAAACAATGAATGAACTTTTGGAACCAGCAGCTTGGGTCGTTTTTCAAAATCCGATTTAAAGGCGGTGTTCACCATAATCTTTATTTTTGAGATTGTTCGCTATATTGATGAAGTGGCCCCCGGATAGTACTAGAATGACGTAGAAATTGAGAAAAACGCTAAAGAAGTAGACGAAAACCTTAAGTATCACCTCGCCTCTTACGTATCACAGGAACTGTTTGTTGTGACAACGAACTAGTGCATGCTATAGATTAATGTCACTGAAATACGACGTTTTAATGCGTTTCTCGCCGTTTCTTCGTAATTTGGGTAACACTTGGAGGCCAACGCATTGTTTCATGTGAAAACCTTGGGGACGAAAACCATCGTGAACATTGCCTTTAAAGGCAGTGCTCACGATGAGAAAATTGCCCGTTTTTTGCAGGAAAGTAAGCTTTGGGTTCTTCTGAGAATAGTAGGAATAGAAGTAACTCGGAAAACGGCCAGGAGTCGTGTGAAATTTTCGTGAACCAGTCGACCCATTGGATCACCCCGCCCAAGCCATATGGCAGTTGTCCATAGTTTCTAGTACCAAAGAAACTGTTGCTGAATTTTCAAATACTCTTTATTCCGAAAAATCGTAAGATCCAAACATGAGCATTCAACTTTCTTAATTTTTCAAGAGTTTCTGGTACACGGAACAGAAAGCAAAGTCACTTACCTAACAATTTCAAAGCTCAAAACAATTTGCGACGCTTGGTCTGACGTTTTGTCTGCAGTGCGCAAAACATACCAACAGGCGTTAATAAATAATAAAAGATTTTTTTAAAGAGCTTTTTTATTCGGCTTTCAAAAGTTCTATAGATACGTTTCCCAACTATCCTCTACATCGAGAACTTCCCCACTGAAAAACATAGAAAACTAGAATATGGCTTCCTATCGTGGACACAGCCTTTAAAAAGTTTTAAAAAAAATCCGCTTATCCCTGGAAACACACGCGAGAGAACTATGGGGCCTCGGCTTGGCACAGAATGTGCATATTATAGAATTCAGGTTCATGAATCCAGGTAAATGTGGTCGAATGTGCTCAAAAAACTCAAAAGCTCAGGACTCAAAAAGCTTCTCAAACTGAAAGAATGATTCTGAACTTTCACGCAAAAAATGATTCAAAACTTTGTCAATATAAGCGCTTATAAGACTAGAAGGATGAGTGTGTGTTTCCCTAAGAGAGGTAATGAATTTTGAGAAAAGCAAGAGACACGCTCTTGTTACAACAGAACTGGAAGACGAATACGAGTCAATGAGAAGCGTGGCAAGCCGGGTTGAGTGGGTCGATAAATGGCATGGCTGGTTTCTGCGGCCCTGTGATTTCGCCGCAGTAGCTCTGCAGTAGTACCGCAATCATTACGGCGCTATTGCGGTATTTGACACAAGTGCGAGCCCACTGCATCGTCATTGCCGTACGACTACGGAACTATGGGGACTGCGGCACGGTTGCGGTACTACAGCGGCCAGTTCTCTCAGAGTAGGAGCCGTGCGACCCCAATAACGTAGCTATCTCAGCAAGTATTGCGAGCGTCTATGCTGCCTTAAATTAGGTTTATATAAATTTGATTCCTTGTTAGTATTAACTAAAGCTAAGCAAGCATCTCGGAATGAAGAAACGCGAAGCGCGCACCAAGATTTGGCTTTTACTAACATGGATTCCCTTTGCTGGATACCTTTTCTTAGGCACACATACGGTCCCCATCAGGGGTGTGCGTAATTACGGCTTACGATTTACGATTTCTCGATTTACGATGATTTTTGACCTCGTTATTACGGTTTACGATTTACGACATTTGGGACTGTAAATCGTATTTTTTCGTAAATAAAAATACGTGCAATGAAGGTAAAATACAAGGCATTTCCAAGTGACGCGACCTACTCCCACTTTGTGTTCACTACTGTTTTCTGGTCAGGAGATGGGACCAACTCGGTGTCTGACTACAGCATGACCCGTTTATCCACCCGATTATCCACCTTCGACGCGATTTCATTATAATTGTATAACAAAAGTCACACGGTGGGAGTTGGAGGTGCTGGATATGTGTGTTGCGCGCGTCTAACCAGCTGCCGTCTACGATGCACAGCAATCGGAAAGCACTCATCACGCGGTGCACGGTTTTGGAGTTTTCTATGACAAACCAAGTGTCTTGCTTCTCAGAACTGGATTACATAGCATTGAAAAAATTGAACAAAGCGAACCTAATTAAGTCAAAAATGACTTCGTCGAGTGTTCCTGACCCATCGTTTGGGAATGTTACGTCTACTCAGATGTCACAAAGATTAACAAGATGAGCACAGTGCGAAGATTAAATTAGATGATCAATTAGATGAAGAAAAAGAAATGGCACGTCACTGAAGGGAGAAAGTAGCTAAGCATAGTTCAGGTAATCAACTATGAAACAGTGGCGAAGTGGCGAATAACTACCCTTTGCGCTAATTCGCCACAACCAGTAACCTTCTAAGATGGACTCATGCACGCCCTCTCGTCCGTGATAGATTTTAAAACCCTGGAGTCATCAGTTTCAATGCTTTTCTCACGTTTGTTTGCTTCTGTTGACATAGACACGCAGCAGAGATGAAGTTTTTGTAGGGTTGCGAAAAAGTAATGCTCAACGGAAAAGTTTGATGCGCGAAATCGTTTCCTTTGTTCAGACGGTCTTCGTACCAACAAACCGACACTTAGAAAAGGCGTGAATCCGAACTTGTACGCTCATTTCGCTTTTTTGAAACCGCTTTTATCTGCCAAATGTGAGCGTTTTGTAGGGTCCTTTCGATATATATCTCAACTATGAGAGCCCTTGTACAGAAAGTGACAAAAAATCGGAAGCGGTTTTTTTGTGGCAAGCATGCCTAGCTCCGGTTGGCAACATGAAGCGGTTTTGAAATGGAATCCCATCGACCTGAGCGTGGACAGCTGAGATCATCTTAGGAGTTTGCAGCTGCGGAACAGTCCTCCAAACGGAGTCACGGAGGCGTTTCCTTTTTGAAGCCAAAAGAAGCAGCGCGCGCAATGGCCTCTGGTTAACATTCAAAATCTATAATTTCTTGCAAGGAGGCACCAAAGTTGTATACCATGAAGCATTTTCTTCCGGCATGTTTCCATTTTCAGGGAAAAAAGACCATAAAATCTATCGACTTTTGGAAATTTACGAAATGGGTATTGAAAGGCGCAGAGCATGTAAAGATTGAATCACAGAAAAGGTTCGCCCTCTGAAGACCGTTGAAAACTTGACTCTACAGTATTTCCACCGTTCATCTATCAACCAATATGTAGAAAAAGAGCTGCTAACCAGCGCACTCTCGATCATATTCACTCCTCGAGAGGGTTCTCTCCTCAAAAGGTAATAGCGAATCTATTGAAGGACTTTGGTTCTGGTGGTATAGCGTGAACTCCAAAATACAAGGAACAGAAAGTTATTGAGAGTTTGGGCTGATTCTCTGTGAAGCAGTGTAGGATAATCTCGATATCGCTGTGCAGAAGATGATTGTTCGGAAGAAGACGAAGATGATACGCAATGGGAACCCGACGTTGAAGAAAGCATAGGTGTACTCCCTCAATCCATAATTTTTGCAGATGTGGAGGTCTCTAAGAAAAAAGTGGGCCCGTTTGACTCAAATTTCGGTGCAAGAGTAATCACTCATGTTCTATAGGTTCAAAAAGCCAAAGCGTTCAACCGCTCAACTACGAAAAATTGTCGTTCTCTCGCATTCATGACAGCTCGCATGTCCCCCTTTTTTCGAGTTCCGAATTTCGAATAGATTCGGATAAATTCGATTCGAACATATTCGAATAATTTTTCGGATAATCTCAAATCGAAAAACTGAAAACAACCCAGTTGAGCAGTCAATGTATCCTCTATTTCGAAGCGAATCTTGCTGCCATTGATCGTGAGGGTGTGCGCGCGTTTGCTATGTACGTCCCATTTGCTTCACACTTTCCCGCCATGCAGTCCCAAAACCTTAATAGAGTGTGCCAACTCCACCCACTTTCCTATGGCTGCTGAGCAAGTGGATGGGGCGAGCACACCATATTCAAAGTTTCGGGGCCGCATATTGTAATGGTTGCTCGTTTTAAGCCGGTTCCAACACTGTTGTTGCAATGGGCCACGGACTTTACGATTTCTGGTGACAGGTTGAAAGTGGTTTCAATCGTTGCCTTCAAAGAATTTTAATTTTTTCATCCTTACACAATATCTGTCGCGGATTGCGACTAGTTCCTCGTGAGGGGCACCGTTGTGCCGGGCCTCGCGCTCTAGTCAGGCGGCATGGGTTGTGGCCGGCTGCTAATCCTGTGTTGGCTCGTTGCCAGCTGCGCTTGGCGGCCCCTTCCCCATCGCCTCTGCCTCCTCGGCAGTCTCCACCGGCGCGGCGCATGCAGCGACCGCGCTCGCCTCCGTTGGCATGAGTCATGCTCACCAGCGTTGGCTTAAGCGCTGAAGCTCATGCACCGCCAGCCCTTGAGGCTCCTGTCTACCCTGGTGTGGACAGTTCCCTTCGCACCTAGTGCTCTGATTGCCACACCGCGGTGGCGAGCGCCAGGGCCAGACTTTCACGGGTTTATTACCCGTTTCTATTCGCATAGTCTGGCAGCGAGGAAACAGGTCGCCTTCAGCAGCACCCGCTAGCTGCTGTTGAGGAATCCGTCCAAGCACCACAGCTGGGTGTCAGGTACGAGACCACACCTAAGCCTTCTTCTGAAGGAGGGCCAAGGAAAGGCAGAACTACCGCAGGAGGCGCCATATTCTCTTCGCTAGTATTCAAGCGCCCTATATGCGCTTCTAGCTGGAGATCCGGAACGCGCCGCCTAAGGATTGGAAGGATTTCAGGTACCGTAGGATTTAATGTTATTAGGATAAGTCAGTATACCTTTATTTTTCTAGTGTTTTTATTTTTCTTTTTATTTGTGTTTGTGCACAGCGGTTCCCGCTTAGCGCAGGCCGTGCCAGTTTGACCCCTGTTAATTATTCATGCCACCGCTGGCATGTAGGCCGGGCTAGAATGCGGTGGTTGCCTTGGGTGTTCCCCGGGGCGACCCCGGCTGGGGTTAGGTCCGCTACTCTGGTCAGCCCACTAGGGCGGCTGGACGCGACGACCGTAGACGGAGGAACTGCGTGTGGGACGCCTCACGCAGCGAATCACGAGGTCAGACGTCACCGGGGACGTGAACACCGCCCATGCGGGGCTCGGTCGTGGCCATGGCCTGACCACTTTGGCTGAGCTCCAACTTGTCGACGGACGCGGCCCTAGTGCGCCCGCGACAATATCTTAGCAAATTCAGCTCTGCCAGGTAATCAACCCTTCGTTTTAGCTAATGATATCGACATAGAAAATATTAGTGAATACTGCCTTTAATGAACGCTTTGAACATTTTTCAGTGAAAAAAATGGGTATGCCTCTGAAAGGGTTTTTTTCGCAATTTTGGCATTTCCAAGAGGTCAAGAGTTTATGATAAAAAAAACTATTGGAAGTTCTCGAACAACTTGCAACTTGAGCGTGCTCCTCTGATTCCTTAGTCGAAAAATTATTAGTTACAGATTCATCGGGTACAAATACACATAAAAAGGTGGAACTAGTCAAAATAATCATTTGTTGCAGCGCTGACGAACTCAGGAAATCCCGGTTGTCAGCTGGAGCCCACAACTCCTTGTTGTTGTGACATGGAGTGCAAATTAGTCTCCCTTTGTCACCTCGAAGCCAAATTTCATCACATTTTCTTGCTTCTGTTGTGATTTGGAGGTGACGAGGCATATTTCGCAACCTTTTGCACGTTCTATTGTTCTTTGACGGGACAAGCCAATCGTAGAGGTCTTGCTGCGTCACAGACGACAAGAGTGACGCAGAGTGTCAGACGCCGGCGCTCGACCTGCAGGTCGCCTCCATGTGACGACCACGATTTCCTGAGAACACAGAAACTGCGGTGAGGACGCACACAAAACTATGTTGTTCTACCATATTTTGCACGCGGCGAGGCGCCAATTGATTTCGAAATCCTTTGACGGGGTCATACCTGGCAATGAAATACACGGCCACCTACCGTACAGCATAAATAGCGACGACGGGGCAGATTTATTCGAAACTATTCGAAACTATAACTATTCGAATGTTCATTCGAATAGTAGGCCTCGGTTCGAGTGACACTGTCTTTTTGGGCTTCGATTTTTGAATATATTTGAATGGCACCTTTTTTATGGTACGATTGATTTAATAGTATTCGAATGATGCGATTTTAGAAACTTCGATATTGAATACGTATTCGAATGGCAATTATTCGAATATATCGATTCGAATCTATTCGAATGGCACAACTATAACAGCTCGATATGGATTCATGAAAAGCAAACATCATTTGTTGAAACTTGTACAGCTTGAGAGACGGTGTGAGTGATTCAGCAATTCAATCACCTCGAGGGACTTCATCTTTCTTCTTTCTGTGATATAACTGATCAAGTGAAACTCGCGCAGATCGGTCAAGTCGTTTGAGGGCTCCATAGGAAAAGCTCAAGGTTCAAGTTCTACTGAAGTTTGATCCGGAAATCTCTTTTCACGAGACACACACTCGCCAAATGGCTCTAAGGATAAATAGGGATGATGCAACAACGGAAAACCACCCCGGAGGCTTCCGTAGTTTCCTGAATACGGCAGCGAATACCTCACACGGCAGAAAGCTCTGATATCATGGTGCCCGGGATAAGGGCTCTCTACACACCGAGCGAGTTTTCTCGCCTTTCGCGGCTCTGATTCCACTCCGGACCGCCTTGCTTCAATTCAGTGGCGTGACGTGTGGAACTGCAAAGACGGTGCATCTCCTCCCTCTGTCTGTAGAGAGCCCCTATGCCTTCTAGCAGGTCCGAAATTAAGGGTTCGTGCTAGAAACAGTATCTCTCTGTTCTTAGTTCCATGCTTAACCAAAACCAAGAGAAAGCGAAAGGTTAAAAGCCCCGTGAAGAGCTTTCCTCGGTCCAAAAAGCCGACAATCCCTTGGGCGGTCACGTCAATTGTACCACTTGAAAGCTTTCCCTTGTTTTCCGTTCGTCTGCAATGTTTGCATTCTTTTTATTGCTTCGCATTAACTCATTTGATGGGCACGAATGGGACAATCCAGCGACTTCCTACGTTTTCGGTTTGAAAACCCCTGCACTGAGACATAGCGAAGTACTTACTTTTCGCTCCACAGCGCCTGTTCTTTCTTTGCTTCGAGGAGACGACAGACATTGTTGAACGCGGAGAGCTTCTTGCTGATGTATTTTCTCGCAGACTTGTCCCGATTCGTTTTACGGTGGGCATCGGCATCTGGGCACGATTCCCATATTTCGCAGAGAACTTTAGCTCTAGTCCTTAAAGTTCATACCGACTCTGTAGTTTGGGCAATGTGTAAGGTGCATCTCTGTGCGGGAATTAACAGATTGGTGCTATTGAGAGAGTCCTATGGGTTCTGTTTTGGAATATGTGCTCCTGATCGACATGGAAGAATGAAAATGACATTGCAAAGAAAGGGCGGAAAATACGTCCACGGGTATCATATCCTTTACGTAGAACATTCAGGTCAAGTGTCGGCTGCAACAATTGCTCGATAAAAATCTTTGTTACACGATGTGAATTCCCAGAACTTTTTCGCCTCTAACATTTTTAGGACAGCTTTCAATGACGAAGCGTCGTGGAGCATTATTGTCCCTAACTTCTGCTGCTCGTAACTACCTTCGACAAATCTGGTTTCTCACTCTCACTGTGTAAATTATGAAATCCTTGGCAGTGAACGTTTGGCGTTGTGGCAGGAGGCCCTGTTTCGCTGCACGCGGTCAGATTGGATACTCGCCCAAGGCCAACCAGACCTTCTATGCCTACGGGATAGGTAAATAGGGATAATCTGGAAAGCTGAACGCTTTGACTTGAAAGTCGGTGGGCGCTCGCAATTCTTTGTTTATGCCCAAAACACATTTGTGAAGGCGGCTTAGACGATAGCATGCTGATCCATCTCATGGGCTCCAAATTACGAGACCACCCAGAAGCACTAATGGAAACATTGCTACGTATGTGTAAAGAGGGTACCTGTCGTAGATGCGCTCCGAGGTAAATTCAAAAGCAATGATTAGTCGAGACGTACGGCGGCCTACATTAAACTGAGACAGCTCAAAATGCGTCATTCAGTCACAGACTACTGCATCGGATTGGAAGAGCTAACGCGAAGTGTGTACCCTGAGGCGAGTGACAAAGAACTTTATATGATCCGCGCTGGGGAGCTGATTACACAGCTGACCGAATGGAAGGAGTACGTTCAGTTGTTTACCATGATGGAACAATCAAGCGTAGACGAAACATATGGAAAGCTGAAAAACTTTGCGCAGAGCATTGAGAGAAGCCGTCAGGTTGCAAATGCCGTTCGACCATCTCTAAAACCATTCGTCCCTGGCAGTCAGAATAGTTTCAAGAAAGAGGTTAGAATGCGTGAAAGAGAATCTTCACCAGAAACCTCAGAAGACAGAGGTAGAGGCCTGCATCGACAAGCGAATTCGGGCAATACGGTGAAAGAAATGACCTGCTCGTTCTGTAAGCAGCAAGGGCATTTCAAGAGAGACTGCTGGAAGAACAAGAATGTTCAAAATAGTAGAAGACAGACCAACCCAAAGTCATATTCAAATAATCCTGAGAGTCCGTTTCTTCGTGCTGCCAGATATGCACAAACGGGGGATAACGAGTTTCAAACGTTGGACACGACACTCGATCGGTGGAACTGCGGAGGAATCCGAACCGAGTCGAGTGATGATGAATTGGTAGGCAAGCAAACGATAGCCCAAGTGAAGATAATGGGAACTTCCAAGTTATCATTGCTGGATACCGGATCGCAAATAAGCATTATGCCGCTGAAACTTTTGTTGGAGGCACGGGATTCAGGATTCGACATAAACAGAAACATTGAAGAAATCCCTCTGTCAAATCAAGCACCTATCTATGATGTTTTAGGAAACGTGTTGGAATTCAAAGGCGCAATTCGCTTTAAAGTCAAGATTGGAAACTCACCGCCTCAGAAAGTCGCTATGTTTGTAAGAAAATCGGGCGATGACGTGTCAGTATTTGGCACTAACGCTTTGGAGAAGTTAGAATTGTCTTTGAAGACAGAAGGTCAGGCACGTAAGAGATCGGAGAAGAAACCCGGTATTCATGATATGGGAAAGAAGCAGATCAAGAATAAGGTCTCAGAAGGGAGCAACAAGGCAATACATGCCCCTATTGTCGCACGTCGGGTGTACACTCGCCCTGTAGTGTTGATCCCCGCCGAGAATTCTATGACTAGACGAAAGAAAAACCGGATATCTTCGACAAATCGGGAAATGATTCCGGATACAGTAAGCCAGAGGAATCGGCCCGTGCATAAGCTACCGGTCACAAACCGGCTACAGACCCCAAAAGGGTTAAATGAAAACCACACGCGCAAGAAACGCTTCGACGACAAAGCCAAAAAGGTCACGGAGCGACCTCTCGCTGTAGGGGAGAGAGGGTATATGCGCGTGCCGTTAGAGAAAGCTACCGGAAGCCGCTTAAAATTAGAGAATGAATGGAGTGGACCATATAGGGTAGTGAAATCGGGCAAACACAGTGTGCTTACCACGAAAATAGGTGGTGGTAGTGAACCGCTACGTAAAAAGCGTGACCCCACAAGAAGGCTGCGAAGGGAAGTCGGGGGTGAACCGGTACAGACGGTCGGACACCGACGAAAAGGAGGTAGACTTAAACAGAATAGTTATCTCCTTCCTAAAACAATTTGTTTCAAAGTTGGATTCGAATCGGCACAAGAAGACATCCTGCACCTGTTTCCACGGTGTACGTGCGACACATTTCGCACCAGGGGACAGACGGCTCTACCTAGCTGGACATCAGAGCTGGCTCGATCGAAGCCTGTGAGCAACGTGTTAACACTAGCAGGCGTCACATCAAAATCTCTTCATCCATTCGGGGCTGGTAGATGCAAAGAAGGGGAACTTAGGGCGAAAGGATCGACGCATCTGACTACTCTAATCCTGCCTGACGCTAATACCGCATATCGTTCGGGCGGCCATGCAGTCAGCGCTACTAGGAGTGCTGATCAAGGACAGAGGATCATGAATCCACGTTTGTTTCCAGTTCTCCCAGGATACTACATCGAATCGTACTACGATCAAGCTGTCGAGCGACTCGATAAGATTCCGCAGAACAATGACGACTCTGCGATGAACCCTCTATCCCTTCCCACCTTTACAACTTCGAAGAAACTGAAATGCACTGTAGAGGACGAGCCAACCGTTGACAAGAAAGACGACAACAAGCCAGCCGAGAGAAAAGACAAGATCAATCGACCCGACCACAAGTTATTTACGTTCGCGACGCAGACGCCGTAAGAAAAACCACTTCGCACTCAATAAGCAGATCGTTGACGTGAAGAACAAGCAGTTCGCCCTGAGACGAAGTTCCTCGAGCAGGGTCGTGTGAAGGCGGCTATCAGCTTGATAAGATTTGTTGTTTGTTATTGTTTGATAGCCCACCATATAAAAGGGCCATGTGGTATGGAATGAAGGATTCTGTGCTCAATCTACTCTCCACAGCGGCAGCTACTCATTCAAGCCTAAACAACTTCTAAGCCGAAAGTGCGGCTCATCCCATTAGGGATTAAAAACGCTCTTATGAGAGATGTATGTAAATATGACAGAGAACCGGGTACTCTTGATAGTGGAATGAGCTCCGGTAAAGGCAGTGTATTTTCACAACTCAACCTATTTTAAACAACTCCCAGGACCTCGAAAAAACTTTTAGCGATGAATCAGAGGAACAAAAATTGAGAATGTATCTGAAATAACAGCGAAAAGGCGCATGATGTTGATGCGGATCGCGCGCGACCACCGCGTCGCCTGCTCTGCTCTGCGCGGCAACACCCACGCGGCGGCCGCGTGCGGTGCCGTCGGAAGATTGAGGGGTCGTTTATACTTTAGCCGCGGAGCGGCGCGGCAATAAGCGGGGCCCGCTTGAAAAATTGCGCCACCAGGATGTATAATCGGGCTGCGTCGAATTTGTCGCAGAATGACGTTAAACACAGCCTGAAATAGCTCTGACATAACACAAGGCCGATTGTAATCAGTGATTTCTTGTGCAAAAGGAGTATCTATAATTTTTCGTACCATAACACAGCACCCAAAGGCGCATAGAGTCTTCTAAAACGACTTCTCTTTAGAAAAAAAATGATTTCAAAAGCTAAAAAAATGAACTTTTCACAACCCAGCCTACTCTAAACAACGCCCAAGACCTTGGAAGAAATTTTAGAGATGAATCAGAAAACAAAATTGAGAATGTGTACGAAATAAAAGCAAAAGAAGCATACTATGTCAAGGTGGATCGCACGCGGCCGCCGCGCCGCCTGCTTTCCTCGGGCGGCGCGGTAACACCTAGGCGGCGGCCGCGTGCGGCACCGTTGGTAGATTTCGAGCATAAAAACTCTAAACGCCTCGCGGCGCCGTCAGGCGGCGCCGCTCGATCGATAGGGCTGTATTGCATCTCGCCGCGCCGCCCCGCGACGGAAGTATAAACGACCCCTAGGAGCAAAAAAACTTTAAACACCTCGCGGCTCTGCCAGGCGGCGCCGCTTGATGGATGTGGCTGTATTGCGTTTCGCCGCACCGCGGCGGAAGTATAAACGACCCCCAATGTATCACTTTCTTCTGTGGAACACTGAACACCACTCAAGCCGCCGTGAAATTGAATACGACTCCAACTTGGCCAATCTGAATATTACTATCAATTAATTCGATATTTAGGTGTCAGGTATATAGCCCTGTACGTAGTACGCAATAGCGCGTCGCCGCTTCAATTTGCCGCGCCCGTTCCTCCCTCCGCCGCTCCTTTCAGCGGCGGAACTCTAATCGACCCCATAGAGATAATCTTGCTATGGTGATGACCAAAATCTACGCGGGAGTAGAATTTCAAAAATGGTGATCCCACTGTCTCACCTTCTCCCCCTACCAGGTTGTGCAATAAGTTTTGTCGTTCGATAAGAAAAACACAATTTTATGGTTCAAAATACACTTTATTATTCAGTATAACCTCACTTAACATTAATACACTTAAAAAAACCAAGAATAGATAGATGAATAAAAAATCCGAAAAAAAATCAAAGTGTCATCCATAGTGATGAATCGACGCACAGAATTCACTTTATCCTTTTTAAAACGCTCCAAATGTTGCTGAGAAAGCTGCATTCGAATGTGTTTTTGTTCTATCGTTAGTGAATACGGCACCCTTTGTGCACACAGCTTTCTAAAACCCAAAATTTCACTTAAATGCAGGGTTCACGATGAAAATCGTTTTTCTGTTTTTCCGCCTATCTTGAAAACGGTCCCATACTGTTTCCAATGATGTCTCTAAAAACGTACAAGACTTTCTGGGAACGGAGTTATGGTCCCTCAAAAATGATCTAGGGAAGCATGGTGGACGAGTTGTCCGAGGCTTGTCATTTCCGCCTTTTGCAGCCGATGTATGCGAGCCAACCTGAGTAGAAAGAGAAGTTGGGAATGGAGAGAAGAACGGAGCAATTAATCGGAAACCATCGCTCATCTCACGATCTCGAGCATTCATTTGTTCACGTTGGTGGGCGCGTGTTGCGCTCTTTGGGCTCGCCTTGCGCTCGGAGTGGCATTTTCAGGCTCTTTTGGAGCTTTTCCTGGCTCGTTTTCATGCGTTCTTTCCACGTCACCGTTACAGTGTGCCCCTCCACTACCCACTCCTATTGGATATTGGAATACATTTTTTATCGTGAACACTGCCTTTAAAATAAGGCTCACACTGCCTAATGAGATATGTAGAACCTCTACTAAATCTCTCTCAATCGACGATCTTCCAAAACCATATCCTGTATTTTGGCTATGATTTCTGGTATTTATGGGCTTTTTGGACAACCTTCACGTGGATCGTCTTCAAGGTTTGTACGACCACGTTAAAATTCAGCAACCCTTTTTTCTACTGTTCTAATTGTGGGTGAACAACCATTGTACACGTTTAACATTCGTTCGTGAATTTCTTTTGGTGCTACACCTTCCAAAAAAGGAATTTTATCACTGCACGATATTCAATTTTTTCCAATGCTGTGACACGGCGACACTAAATGGCTTGTAAACAAAGAATGAATTGACAGATTGAAATGAAACTTCACATACGTTCATATGAAGAGTGTACCAACGAAACAAACAAAAATCGGGCTAGTAGCAACGCCCTCTCTTATCGAACGAAAAAAATTATTGAGCAACCTGGTACATACTATAGTCTACAGCAATGGGAGTAGGACCTGGTGAGGTTGCGGACTCGTCCTAACATACGGTAGTTTGTTAGTGGTATCACTCATTTTTTCGAAGCAGCTGTGATAGATCGGTGAGTCTGTGTTTTTACCGATATGACTACATCTGTGGAAGCAATGAAAACAGGTGAAAATGTGAGAGTAGAGTTGAAAACTCACCGACCGATTTCAGTTCGAAAAAATGAGTGATAACACAATAAGACTACAGTAAGTTAGGAAGAGTCCGCAACCTCACCAGGTCCTACTTCCATTGCTCTCGACTATACATAGTTAACCGCCCTCTCGCGCAAAGAACGAAAATGCTTTCTCGTCGCCATCATGGGAACGACAGGACCACTCGGAAATGGCAAACATTTCTCCCCATGAGGTCGACATAATGTCGACCTCTCGTGTAGTTTTTGGGTTTTTGAGCGTTCTGCAGCTCAGTGAGCGATTCTACGAATCTAAGCCAAAAACTAAGGTGCCACTCAAAGGTAGCACACGCGCTCGTAAACGTGTTGATAACTACGGAAATAGAGTCGTATGTCTCAGAACACAACGCCTACGCATTTTGAAGCGTCAACAACGACCCACAATGCCGCTAAGAAGTTGGCCCAGCCCCTGTATCTGCCGCCCCTGTATTTGCAACCTCCTCCAAAACAGGGGTGCTGGGCCATTCCCACCATCAGCCACATAAGTACAATAAGTTGACCACCTACATCGCCGACGGTGGAAATGGTCCAGCACCACTGTTTTGGTGGAGGACGGCAAACACAGGGGACGGGCAGATACAGGGGCGCGGCCAATTTCTTGCTCGTGTAGCGGCATTGTGGGTCGTTTTGAAACTTCAAAATGCGCAGGCATTGTGTTCTGAGCCGTACGATTCTATTTCCGCAGTTATCTCAAGCACGTTGACGAGCGTGTATGCTGCCTTTAAGTAGCACCTTAAAGGCAGCGTTCACGATAATTTCGATTTTGAGATTATTCGCTAAATCGATTGTTTGGCCACCGGGTAGAACTGGAATCAGGAAGAAATCGAGAAAAACGCACGAGAAGGGGACGAAATCTACTACTCTCACCCCGCCTCTTTACTCTCACAGAAAATATTCGTTGTGACAATGAAATCTTTTGTGGACCAGTCTGTTGCCATTCTCTACTCTATGTTGCTCGGGTTTTTCCTTCGGACCCTAACTAATATGTACTGATTTGCCTTAAATCTTCTTTCCCTTTCCATTAACCCCATTTTTCACCGGTGACAACCACCCTGAACTTGTTTTTCCAACCAGACAACTAGTCCAGGTCAGAGAATAATGTCACTAAAATAAGGCGTTTTAGTGCGTTTCTCACCGTTTCTTCGTAATTTTGGTAACACTTGGTGGTCAACGCATTGTTTTGATTTTAAAACTTGCGAACGAAAATCATCGTGAACACTGCCTTTAAAGGCAGTGTTCACGATAAAAATGTGTTTCCGTTTCCTTTAGAAATGGGTAGTGGAGGGGCACACTGTAACATTGACGTTAAAAGAACGCATGAAAACGAGCCAGGAAGAGCCCCAAAAGAGCCTGAAGTTGTCACCAGGGCTGGGCACACGTCCCGGCATGGAGATTCTGAATATGCACTCCCCTTAGCTCGGTAAATATTAGGCACCCCCTACCTCCTGATGACGTCATCAGATGCCCTATGAACTTTACATGACATCCTGATGACGTCATCAGATGCCCTATGTACTTTACATGACATCCTGATGACGTCATCAGATGCCCTATGTGCTTTACATGACATCCTGATGACGTCATCAAATGCCCTATGTACTTTACGTGACATCCTGATGACGTCATCAGATGCCCTATGTACTTTACGTGACATCCTGATGACGTCATCAGATGCCCTATGTACTTTACATGACATCCTGATGACGTCATCAGATGCCCTATGTACTTTACGTGACATCCTGATGACGTCATCAGATGCCCTATGTACTTTACGTGACATCCTGATGACGTCATCAGATGCCCTATGTACTTTACATGACATCCTGATGACGTCATCAGATGCCCTATGTACTTTACATGACATCCTGATGACGTCATCAGATGCACTATGTACTTTACATGACATCCTGATGACGTCATCAGGATGCCCTATGAACTTTACATGACATCCTGATGACGTCATCAGATGCACTATGTACTTTACATGACATCCTGATGACGTCATCAGATGCCCTATCAACTTTACATGACATCCTGATGACGTCGTCAGATGCCCTATGTACTTTACATGACATCCTGATGACGTCATCAGATGCCCTATGTACTTTACGTGACATCCTGATGACGTCATCAGATGCCCTATGTACTTTACATGACATCCTGATGACGTCATCAGATGCCCTATGTACTTTACATGACATCCTGATGACGTCATTAGATGCCCTATGTACTTTACATGACATCCTGATGACGTCATCAGATGCCCTATGTACTTTACGTGACATCCTGATGACGTCATCAGATGCCCTATGTACTTTACATGACATCCTGATGACGTCATCAGATGCCCTATGTACTTTACATGACATCCTGATGACGTCATCAGATGCACTATGTACTTTACATGACATCCTGATGACGTCATCAGGATGCCCTATGAACTTTACATGACATCCTGATGACGTCATCAGATGCACTATGTACTTTACATGACATCCTGATGACGTCATCAGATGCCCTATGTACCTACAAAATTACATGAAAATCTCAAAATTCATATCTGAGGGTGTACTGTGCCTTTAAGGCACAGTTCAACCTCAAAATCGATTTTCTGTTTCCCTTCTTATCTTGAAAATGGTCTCACGCTGATTCCAATGATGTCTCTCTAGTCGTACAAGGCCCCCTGAGAACGGAGTTGTGGCCCCTCGAAAATTGAGCTGCGGAAGCATG
The DNA here is from genome assembly GCA_029168955.1 of Aplectana chamaeleonis. NCBI lineage: Eukaryota > Metazoa > Nematoda > Chromadorea > Rhabditida > Cosmocercidae > Aplectana > Aplectana chamaeleonis. The sequence continues at coordinate 101,163 of JAPDOI010001832.1, forward strand.
GTGGACGAGTTGTCCGAGGCTTGTAACTTCCGTCATTTGCAACCTATGGATGCGAGCCGACCTGAGAATGTAGGGAAGAACGCGGCTATTGATCGGAAATCATCACTCATCTCGCCACTGTTCAGCTCGAAAGATCGTAAAGGGGCGTGCCAAAGTGGCTTCCTGGTGTGGGCGCCCCAAATTGGCTTCCTCCTATATCTCGCTTATTCTGTGGAATCGGGAGCTCTCACTTGGCAGGTGTTATACGGGGTGGGTCTACTTCATAATTATATAGAAATCTTGGATTTGGCCCCTGAGCTTGGACTGCGCCTTTAAGCGCCTATGACGCAGTGTTAATCAACCCTAAGAGTTGACTACCTATACATGTTGAGGAAAACCTGGGCCAAAAAATCCGGTCAAAAACATTTTACTGCCCAAGAAAATGAAGCCCTGAAGTTTGTGCTGCACCCTAGACCCCAACCGGCGTATAGTCGACAACAGATCGCTTTGATATTTTGCTTTCCTTGTTGTTTCTTGGTGCAAAGCCGATGTGCCTATGTTATACATAACTTGCGTGCACCGAGTTTGCGCCAACTCAGAAAATTTGAAACAGCTTGCACGCCACCAAAAGCAGCGTAAACAAGCTGCGCGCCACGACTTTTTCTGAATGCTTTTTGCGCGCGCGGTCGTTTTCATGAACCGTCTTGCGCGCCACGAGGCTGAAGCTTGCGCGCAGCTTCGCGGAATTTCTGCAGTTAGAGAAGCTTGCGCGCAGCTACTTTCTGGCGGAAAAGGTTGCGCGCAGCGACCTTGGAAGCGGAGAGCCCTACATGTGCATTCTTGCCTCTGAATCGATCGACTAACACATCCTCAGCCAAAATTTTCCGATAACTTCTCCAATTGATCAATGCATGCATATACTCATTTTTCTGGGGTACTACATGCAGTAATTAAATGATTCATATGTCTTCCTTGACGTAGAAAAGATCTCTAGTTCATAATCTGAATACTTTCCCCTGATTTTCCATACCCACAGCGCATTTGTTATGTTGGTGATTCTCTTCCAAGTAAGCCACGTTGGATCTATGTTTTTACTGACCCTGATCGGCATCCACGCACCTTTAATTGAAGTTTCTCGAAATTCGTGTTGAAAAGTTATTGATTTTTTCAAGCTTTTTTCACGTTCCTCAGACTTTTTTTGGCAAGGTGTGGTACTCATAGCATTGATTCGCATTTAAATTCAGTGTGTGGCTCAAAAACGGCTTGATTATACACCTTTATCTGTCTCCTATAAACCATCAATATTTTCGCTACAATCGGCTTCGCAACAATCAACTCGTGTCATCTAGCCCTCAGAGGGATCCCACGTATCGTTAGCGGCGACATATTTCATGCTTTCATGGGAGGTGACTAAAGTCATATATAGATAACCAGTAATACACTCTACCGAGAAAAAAAAACCAAAGAAACAAGAAAAAAAAACTGTTTGAGCAGAGCACAAATGTTTTGGCACCTAGTATTCTTTAATGTGCCCATTCATCCTATAGTTCTGGGTAAAATTTATTTCCGTTTTTCGCTTACGTCTGCGTGAGTATGCAGCGTCTACCTTCCCCATACATTCTCGTTGTATCTCTCCTCGCTTTGCACAGGCGCGCGAAGAAACAGAAAATTCGGCCCCGAAATAGAGGATGCGAACGGTCCACGGCATCAAAAAGGGGGTTGTGCGGTCGAGTTCTTCCACTTTGCATACTGCAGGTTGCACCATAATTGGCGGCGAAAAAAAAACGGTTGTGCGGTTGCCTTTCCCATTTTGCATACTGTAGGTTGCACCATAATCGACGGCAAAGTTTAATTTCTTTCCTGAATTTTGAAGAAAAAATCCATGTATCTGTGGTAAACACTTTAGGTATATATTGACAATGTCTGTGTTTGTGTGGAGGGGGGGGGGACCCACCGCTTTTTAACGTTTCCGATGTTTTCTCTTGAGAATTCAGAAGAAAATTTCAACTCTGCGGTCGATTACACTATGTAACACGGTTTTTGTTCCTGGCTTCTAAGCGTTATATTGAAATTGCTCATGTTAAAAGTATGTGAGAAAATGACTTTATTACGCACAAACTTCACTTACACGATAACAGCACGAAAAAAAAAACTAGTTTTTTTTCTGAAAATAATTAGAAAGATTTTTATTCATTTTCGGCATTATCTGGAGGTAAGCGCTTACTTCTACCAATTAAAAGGCTCTGAAAGCTTTGTAGACAAATGTTCCAGATTTGACCTAAAATTCCCCAGGATGGCGATTTGATGAGCTGATCACGAATCTGAGGTTCATTTGTACTCCCCTTCATAATACCGTTGTTAAGAAGTCGAAAAAAAGCGATCTTTTCCACCCACCTCTAGAATACCACGTATCTTCGCTATGAAAACCGTAGAACCATAAACACAAAAACCACCCGCGTTTTTATAAGTCCTGATTTTGCTTTTGCTGCTCGTCAGCACTGCTCACCCATATTCCCTTCATATTGAAAATGTGTATACGCCGCTGTTTGAACGAAGTCAACAAACAATGAGCAGGAAAAAGGGTTAAGAATTCTAACCTATGTATGCATGCATTAAGAAAACTGCGCAAGAATTGTCGTGGAATAAGACTCAAAATAAATAAAATGTAAGTGAATAACAAGCTTGCGCGCCACGAAGTAGCAAGCTCGTTGAAGCAATCAGCGAGCTTGCGGCGTAGTGGCGCGCAAGGTGTTTAAAATCTTCTGAGAAGTCACAATAAGGAACGCAAGGTGTGTGGGCGACCCGTGCCGGCCGTACTTCTGTACACCTCAGTACTGCTCACCTACTGCCTTATACCCACATAATAATGAATCAATTCGTTTACTCCGTCCCGTGTCTCATATTCTACCCATTAATGTTTGAAAACTTTACAATTTTTCTTAGAAGTTGGTTCACGACAGATTGACCTACCGGTGTACGATAGGCCTCTTCGAACACCAGACACGGCAGTGGGTCAAGCTCTTCAAAAATTGAATGCAATGCCCCAGTCTTTCAAAAGATTTACGTCCAGCCCGCCCCTTCAGTGGCCGCACAGGAGTAAAATAGCACTCCGCATTTGCAGATAAGGTCTGTTGCAGCACGCAGCTTACAAACAATCTTGCTGGGACCTAAATGATAGTGCCGTGACCCCGTAGACCCAGCTCTAGTATATCCGATCTGCTCGCTGCAACTACGGTTGTTTGCAGCTGCGAACCCAAAGTTAACTCCGATTAGGGCAGTAGAGATTTGAAGCTCATCAGCTGCGCTAGTAGTGTACTTTGCGGTTCGATTGTGCTCCAATATGGGGCGCGGATTGGATATTGTGGAATCATTCACGCGACCATCCTTTCAGGGCGCCAGTTCACAATCACCCTTAAGGGCAGTGTTCACGATTAGAATCGTTATTCTGCTTTTCCGCCCATCTTGAAGACGGTCCCATGCTGATTCCAATGATGTTCTTGGAATCGTACAAGACCTTTTAGGAACGGAGTTATGGTCCCTCAGAAATTGAGCTGAGGAAACATGGTGGACGAGTTGTCCGAGGCTTGTAACTTCCGTCTTTTGCAGCCGATGTATGCGAGCTGACCTGAGTAAAGAGAGAAGTTGATATTAAAGGGAAGAACGGGGCTATTGATCGGAAACTATCGCTCATCTCACAATCTCGAGCATTCATCAATTCACGTCAGTGGGCGTGGAAAGTGCATCTGGGTGACGAGCTGACGGGTGTCCAACTTTGGGGCCGTAGAGGACCGTTACGAGCTCATTTTTCTTAGTTTTTTCAACGCTAGGGTTTCGCTAGGCCCCGCAGCTGCCGATCTCTACCAAAAAATCAAACATGGTTTTTATCGTGGACACTGTCTTTAAAAGTTCTGTGGCCATATCCATGAAACTAGGGGAGCCTCTCGGAAGGGTTCCTACAAGCAGCCAGTGTATGCGTTGGGCGAACTTTGGACCTTTCCGGGAGGCTCACTTTGTTTCATGAATACGGCCAACTAACTGAATCGCGCCAAAACGTGTTGCTAGCTACAACTATGTAGTCGCATTTTCATCTTTGGCAAATGAAGTAAAATCACATCGTGCTAGAGCGGATAATTTGGCTCGCTCGGCACTTTCACAAAGTTAGTAAAGGGCTCCTACATTGCCTAAGTTCCAAAAAAATCTGCATTGTGAGTCTCGAAATAATGAAATTCAATTAACCATGCGTTCCTGACTGAAGGTTGGAACAAACTTGGTGCACCTACATATGTATTAGCATATGGCACCGAGCTTGCGCCAACGTTTACTAGGGAACAGAACGTCTCACTAGGATCCATGCTGACCGAACATTTCAAATGTCGTAATTCGACTTCTTTGAAACTCGGACTTTCGGGCGTATTCAGGTTTTCGAATTCTTACCTTTCGTATCCTCCCATCCCATAGAAAACCCTCAAAAATGTGGGCAGTCACGTATCCAAATTGGGGAACCTCATCACTCGAATTCAACACTGCGCCCACACAGCTAGCCTTCACGCTAAACCGGGACACCGCCTGCACGCCGACATACGACGCGGCCGACACAGCGACACACGATGCGGCCGGCACCCCGACACGCGGCGCGACGACTCCTCCCAACCTCTATTGGGGCCTTCACCGGGTGAGAGGGACCTCCAGATAGGGTTCAAGCACCGCAAACTTTAGTAACTGAACCGGGGACGCCGCTGCCATCTGACTCCTGCGCCTGAAAAATGCGTCATATATCTACTTCCTCGAAGGAGGCTCGCTTCCTCTAAAAACAAGGTTGACACCAGTTTACTATAGTTGTGCCCTCGAAGAAAAGACAGAATATCGAATAGATTCGAATGACTCTTTTTAACGTCCGATTTTTGAATATATTCGAATGGCCCTCTTTTTCGAGGTCCGAATTTTGAATAGTTTCGAATGAATTCGACTCGAATATATTCGAATAATTTTTCGAATAATTTCAAAGCGACAAACTGAAAACAGGCCAAGTGAGCCGTCAGTGGATGACCGTAAATTATTCCAAGCGCAGGAGAGGCGGGAAAACTCGGTGACTCTTCCATTCACGCGCTTCGCTTCGCTTCTCCCTCGTTCGTCCACTCATGCGCTCCGATCATCCCCGTCTGCCCGTCCTTTTTCGTAATCGGAATACATTACGACCACCACCCTAGTTGCCCAAGAAATACTGGACAACACAAGTCGTTTCCGTTGATGCGACCTGAGCTTTCTCTTGTAAAACGTGGATGAGTACATAGCACCATATGTGTCAAGAATTTAACGATATTGTATGGTTTCTATCATATCTCTGAATAGCCGCGGCGTAGATGTCATTCCGCCATCTTTTGAGCGAAGCGTTTTTCTCTCCATTTCTAGCATACACCATATGTTTTCCTCAAAGACAACTGCTTCCCAGAATTAGGATACTCGCGATAAACTGGGAGAATTAAAGAACACGTAGTCTAATGAGCTAAATACGAGGTAAGCATTATAAGATCACTCAACAATTAAGCAACATCGAGGAAAAAGCGACATATAGAAGTGAAACAACTATGACACTTAAGTAGAGATGGCGGATGGGACTTTATGGCGTGGCAGTGGATCAATAAATGAACTCCAATCCACTCATCATTGATTGACCAGTTTCACCGTGTAAAATTTGAGCGGGCGGATCGCTGGCTATCAAAGCCCTGGCGGGCGGATCGCCGGCAAGTTGCGGGCGGATCGCCGCATCTCATAGCTCAGCGGGCGGATCGCTGGCTATCAAAGCCCTTGCGGGCGGATCGTTGGCAGGTTGCGGGCGGATCGCCGCTTTAGAGCTTGCCGGCGATCCGCCCGCTAGCGTGATCAAGTTTCCCAGGCGCCGCTATCCGCCCGCTAAAACGCAGCGATCCGCCCGCAAAGGCTTTGATAGCCAGCGATCCGCCCGCCGAGGCCACGATGAGCGGCGATCCGCCCGCAACTTGCCGGCGGACCGCCCGGAGAGGCCTTGATTGCCAGCGGTCAGTCCGCACCTGTTGTCTGAGTAGGTACTTTATAATGACATCCTGATGACGTCATCAGATGCACTATGTACTTTACATGACATCCTGATGACGTCATTAGATGCCCTATGTACTTTACATGACATCCTGATGACGTCATCAGATGCCCTATGTACTTTACATGACATCCTGATGACGTCATCAGATGCCCTATGTACTTTACATGACATCGTGATGACGTCATCAGATGCCCTATGTACTTTACGTGACATCCTGATGACGTCATCAGATGCCCTATGAACTTTACATGACATCCTGATGACGTCATCAGATGCCCTATGTACTTTACACGACATCCTGATCAGGAGTGTGCGGAAATTTCTGTTTTCTGATTTCTGTTTTCTGTTTTCTGGCCGTTTTGGCCTTTCTGTTTTCTGATTTCTGTTTTCTGAAAAATCTGCGAAAAACAGAAAAAAATCAGAAAAAAAATCAACAAAATCCGGATCTGTGGAACAGCGCAGCTTATCTAGTGTTTTACGAGGTACTATTTGTGTTCAATGGTGTGATTGCTGTTAAGGGTTGGGTTCGCGACAGAAAAGTTTGTTGTGGCAATTTTTTGAGAAGGGCCTGGTCATCACAAAATTTAAAATAAGTGGAAAGTCGGAGAAGAAAAACGCTCAAAAACAAGCTGTTGCTTGGTCTCAGCCAGCCCCCAATCAAATAGATATCTACAATTGCTTGTTTTGTCGTCTTTTATACTGCATTTGAAGTAGTTGCTGGACACCGAGAGACTGCTAACTTTTTGAGCGGCAAAATAGAAGGCGGAAAATAGGCATTTATAAAAAAGCCCTTTTAATCGGGGGTGTGCGTACACCCACCAATTAGCCGTTCTGACCTGTTTATGTGTGTATTTACGCAAATTCTTCCTTATTTTCACTTTTGTGATGACCAGACCTGCACTCTTATGAAGAAAAGTCAACAATCGTTTCTATCGCAATACCTGCTAACGCACTTGAAGGGTAGTTGTTCGGCGCAATTGGGGTAGGATCCCAGGGCAGAGCACTAATTCAACCTCCCCTTGTCAGCAGCTGCTGCAGTAAGTTGTACGCAGCAGCTGCTGCTGACAGCAAGGGGTTCCACCCGATATCTGTCCTAGAATGCAACCCTCCTTGCGCCGAGGTTCTACCATACGGGTGAGTGCTCTGAGTTTTGGCCGAGCAATTGCCGAGAAATAGCCACAAAATGCCTGATTTTCGCATAATAGTCGAGAACAAGGTCGTGTTCGGAAAATAGCTGGTTGCCGCGAAATAGGCGACAAATAATGGTCTTCGAGAAACAGCCACGAAAAATGCTCGCAAGGGGGAGTGTAAGACGCGTTGTTGAGGCAGATTTGGAAGTCAACACCGCCGCCGGTTCAACTACCCATGTTCTCTCGCTTATTCCTCGGTTATTTCGCGAACAACATGGTCGCAGCCACCTAGCAGCCAAGAAATGATCAAGAAACACTCGAGAATCTGCTCGAAAGGATTAGTTGTTGAGCCTGGTGGGCTATTCCTCGGCCAAGACTCTCAGCGTGTCTTTAATGATGTTGTATCCGTCACTGACGCATCATTGCTACTATCAATGCCTTATAAGCACAGTCCAACCTCAGAATCGGTTTTCTGTTTTTCCGTCTATCTTGAGAACGGTCCTACGCTGATTCCAATGATGTCTCTCAAATCGTTCGACACTCCCTGGGATTGGAGTTATGGCCCCTCAAAAATTGAGCTGCCGAAGCATGGTGGACAAGTTGTCCGAGGCTTGTAACTTTCGTCATTTGCAACCGCTGTATGCGAGCTGGCCTGAATGAAGAGAGAGGCTGAAAATGAAGGGAAGAACGGGGCTTTTGATCGGAAAGCATCGTTCATCTCGCCAATGGTGAGCTCGAAAGATCGTAAAAGGGGCGGGCCAAAGTGGCTTCCCGAGTTGGGCGCCCCAGGGTGGCTTCCTCCCATATCTCGCTTATTCGGAGGAACTGAGAGCTCGCACTTGGCAAGTATTACATGGGGTGGGTCTACTCCACAATTATCGAAATCTCAGATTTCGTCCCTGAGCTTGGACTGTGCCTTTATAGGTCATCTGTGCAGTTCCGTAGATATTATACTACAAACATGACAAAGGCATTTAGAATTACATCCTCTCTTCACTTGAAAAAAAGTTAAAATGCAATGAGTAATTTTTTCTGAAAATTTTCTGTTTTCTGATTTCTGTTTTCTGTTTTCTGGCCGTTTTGGCCTTTCTGTTTTCTGATTTCTGTTTTCTGACAAACTCGATTTTCTGTTTTCTGTTTTCTGAAATTTTTCAAAAAATTTCCGCACACCCCTGATCCTGATGACGTCATCAGATGCCCTATGTACTTTACGTGACATCCTGATGACGTCATCAGATGCCCTATGTACTTTACATGACATCCTGATGACGTCATCAGATGCCCTATGTACTTTACATGACATCCTGATGACGTCATCAGATGCCCTATGAACTTTACATGACATCCTGATGACGTCATCAGATGCCCTATGTACTTTACATGACATCCTGATGACGTCATCAGATGCCCTATGTACTTTACATGACATCGTGATGACGTCATCAGATGCCCTATGTACTTTACGTGACATCCTGATGACGTCATCAGATGCCCTATGTACTTTACGTGACATACTGATGACGTCATCAGATGCCCTATGTACTTTACATGACATCCTGATGACGTCATCAGATGCACTATGTACTTTACATGACATCCTGATGACGTCATCAGATGCCCTATGTACTTTACATGACATCCTGATGACGTCATCAGATGCCCTATGTACTTTACGTGACATCCTGATGACGTCATTAGATGCCCTAGGTACTTTATAATGACATCCTGATGACGTCATCAGATGCACTATGTACTTTACATGACATCCTGATGACGTCATTAGATGCCCTATGTTTTTTACATTACATCCTAATGACGTCATTAGATGCCCTATGTACTTTACATGACATCATGATGACGTCATCAGATGCACTATGTGCTTTACATAACATCCTGATGACGTCATCAGATGCCCTGTGAACTTTACATGACATCCTGATGACGTCATCAGATGCACTATGTACTTTACATGACATCCTGATGACGTCATCAGATGCCCTATGAACTTTACATGACATCGTGATGACGTCATCGGATGCCCTATGTACTTTACGTGACATCCTGATGACGTCATCAGATGCCCTATGTACTTTACGTGACATACTGATGACGTCATCAGATGCCCTATGTACTTTACATGACATCCTGATGACGTCATCAGATGCACTATGTACTTTACATGACATCCTGATGACGTCATCAGATGCCCTATGTACTTTACATGACATCCTGATGACGTCATCAGATGCCCTATGTACTTTACGTGACATCCTGATGACGTCATTAGATGCCCTAGGTACTTTATAATGACATCCTGATGACGTCATCAGATGCCCTATGTACTTTACATGACATCCTGATGACGTCATCAGATGCACTATGTACTTTACATGACATCCTAATGACGTCATTAGATGCCCTAGGTACTTTATAATGACATCCTGATGACGTCATCAGATGCACTATGTACTTTACATGACATCCTGATGACGTCATCAGATGCCCTATGTACTTTACATGACATCCTGATGACGTCATCAGATGCCCTATGTACTTTACGTGACATCCTGATGACGTCATCAGATGCCTTATGTACTTTACATGACATCCTGATGACGTCATCAGATGCCCTATGTACTTTACATGACATCCTGATGACGTCATTAGATGCCCTATGTACTTTACATGACATCCTGATGACGTCATCAGATGCACTATGTACTTTACATGACATCCTGATGACGTCATCAGATGCCCTAGGTACTTTATAATGACATCCTGATGACGTCATCAGATGCCCTATGAACTTTACATGACATCCTGATGACGTCATCAGATGCCCTATGTACTTTACATGACATCCTGATGACGTCATCAGATGCCCTATGTACTTTACGTGACATCCTGATGACGTCATCAGATGCCCTATGTACTTTACATGACATCCTGATGACGTCATCAGATGCCCTATGTACTTTACATGACATCCTGATGACGTCATCAGATGCCCTATGTACTTTACATGACATCCTGATGACGTCATCAGATGCCCTATGTACTTTACATGACATCCTGATGACGTCATCAGATGCCCTATGAACTTTACATGACATCCTGATGACGTCATCAGATGCCCTATGTACTTTACATGACATCCTGATGACGTCATCAGATGCCCTATGTACTTTACATGACATCGTGATGACGTCATCAGATGCCCTATGTACTTTACGTGACATCCTGATGACGTCATCAGATGCCCTATGTACTTTACGTGACATACTGATGACGTCATCAGATGCCCTATGTACTTTACATGACATCCTGATGACGTCATCAGATGCACTATGTACTTTACATGACATCCTGATGACGTCATCAGATGCCCTATGTACTTTACATGACATCCTGATGACGTCATCAGATGCCCTATGTACTTTACATGACATCCTAATGACGTCATTAGATGCCCTAGGTACTTTATAATGACATCCTGATGACGTCATCAGATGCACTATGTACTTTACATGACATCCTGATGACGTCATCAGATGCCCTATGTACTTTACATGACATCCTGATGACGTCATTAGATGCCCTATGTACTTTACATGACATCATGATGACGTCATCAGATGCGCTATGTACTTTACATGACATCCTGATGACGTCATCAGATGCCCTATGTACTTTACGTGACATCCTGATGACGTCATCAGATGCCCTATGTACTTTACATGACATCCTGATGACGTCATCAGATGCCCTATGAACTTTACATGACATCGTGATGACGTCATCGGATGCCCTATGTACTTTACGTGACATCCTGATGACGTCATCAGATGCCCAATGTACTTTACGTGACATACTGATGACGTCATCAGATGCCCTATGTCATCCCGTTAGCTGGCGTCTGGTGGAGCGGGATGCCCTCTCAACCAATACACTGCTGTAGGTGCCATAGGAGCTCGTGCGGCCTGAACGATACGCTTCCAATCAGAACGGTTTGCAGCAACAAGTTTAGCGTTAAGGACACTGCACCGTTGAGTCTTCAGATCCTCCTCTATATGCTTGAGCCATGTCTTCTTCGGGGCCGTTCGTTGAATTCTCCACGATGGTGGGCGCTTACGCCACAGCATACTGTACGGGAGACGGGACGGGTCCATCCTACATACATGTCCGAACCATCGCAGTCTTCTTGTCTGCAGCTGTTCTCCGACCGTCGGTTGATTCATGCAGCTCTTCCGTATATCGTCGTTGCAAACATGATCACTAATCGTAATTCCAAGAATCTGGCGCAAACATCGCATCTGGAAGACTTCTAGCTTGACGAGGTCTGACTTTAGCAGAGTCCAGGTTTCCGAGCCGTATAGTAGTACGGGTATTATCAGCGCTCGGAAGATTCGCACTTTAGTCTTCAGTGAAATGTTGTTTTTCTTCCACAAACACCAGCCAAGCGACGCAAACACACTAGACGCCTGCCCGATTCTGCTGCACATCTCTGCCGTAGCCGCAACTTTTCGCTCCTGCACTACCGACCCAAGGTATTTGAATTCCTTGACCTGCTGAAGCTCAACTCCTTCAAACTGAACAGATGCAGGCGAACCATCGGGTGTCATGACCTTGGTCTTCTCCTGGTTGATTCTTAAGCCGTAGGAGCTTGCAATCAGTGCCATATCGCTTATCAAGGACGTTGCCTCCGCATCAGTGTCCGTGAACACTGCGCTGTCATCCGCGAACATCAAATCTGTGACGTACTCATTACTTCCGTATTGAACGCCTCTTCTGTTCTCGAAGACCTTCCTCATAATAGCGTCCACAACAGTATTAAAGAGCAGAGGCGAGACCACATCGCCTTGGCGAACTCCAGCGGTAACGGCAAACTCCTCGGACAACTGATCCCCAATGCGTACGGAACTGGTAGACCCTTCGTACGTTTCCTGGAGGAGCTTGACTATCTTCTTCGGTATGTGCTCGCTTTCGCGCTCTCCACAGCGCCGGCCAGTGAATACAATCGAACGCAGGTTTGAAGTCTATAAATGTGATAACGACACGCTTCCCAGAGCGAATTCTCTCTTCCATTAGCTGTCGAAGTGCGAAGATCTGATCACTGCAGCTTCTTCCTGGTCGGAACCCCGCCTGTTCTTCACGACTTGTTTGCTCACGATGACGCTGAAGTCTGTTCTGAATAACCCTCATGAAGACTTTGCCAACGATAGACAACAGACTGATCCCTCGGTAATTTTTGCAGTCTCTAGCATCACCCTTCTTGTGTATGGGCACGATTGTGGCACGTTTCCAGGTAGCTGGTATTTTCTCAGACTGCCAGATAAGAGTAATCAGCCGATGAAGTTGGCGCAGCAAGACGTCTCCGCCAGCCTTTATGGCTTCCGCAGTGATTTTGTCCACTCCTGACGCTCTGCCGTTTTTCAGTGACTTTATCGCTGCCGTTAGTTCATCTACAGTGGGTTCTGCGTCGAGAACTGCATCTCCGGCCGCTTCAACTAGCGGTGGCTCGACAAGCGGTCCTTGCGGCGCTTCATGACTGTATAGTTCACTGAAGAACTGTCTCCATCGACGGAGGCGCTCGTCCACAGAGCGCACGAATGACCCATCTGCATTCCTGATACTATCGCTTGTTGGTTTCGTCCTTCCTCCGAGCCGCTTGAGTGTCCGATAGAGAGTTCGATAATCATGCCTGATCGCAGACTCCTCCAAATCAGTAGCTACCTTATTCCAATACGACTCTCGTTCCATTTTCAATCTGCAACGAAGCTCTCTGCAGAGCTGACGATATCGATCGAAATCGGTCAATTTCGCTTTCTTCCTTTCTTCTATGAGATGTATGGATTCATCTGATATCCATGGCTGGATTCGCTTACGAGGGGCAGGACAAAGTGGCTCTGCACATTCCACGATGGTGGCTGCTATCTGCTGTTCTTGTTCATCCACGGATGCATCGTCTGCCAACAGCGCAAACCGACATCCTGATGACGTCATCAGATGCACTATGTACTTTACATGACATCCTGATGACGTCATCAGATGCCCTATGTACTTTACATGACATCGTGATGACGTCATCAGATGCCTTATGTACTTTACGTGACATCCTGATGACGTCATCAGATGCCTTATGTACTTTACATGACATCCTGATGACGTCATCAGATGCCCTATGTACTTTACATGACATCCTGATGACGTCATCAGATGCCCTATGTACTTTACATGACATCCTGATGACGTCATCAGATGCACTATGTACTTTACATGACATCCTGATGACGTCATCAGATGCCCTATGTACTTTACATGACATCCTGATGACGTCATCAGATGCCCTATGTACTTTACATGACATCCTGATCACGTCATCAGATGCCCTATGTACTTTACATGACATCCTGATGACGTCATCAGAGGCCCTATGTACTTTACATGACATCCTGATGACGTCATCAGATGCCCTATGTACTTTACATGACATCCTGATGACGTCATCAGATGCCCTATGTACTTTACATGACATCCTGATGACGTCATCAGATGCCCTATGTACTTTACATGACATCCTGATGACGTCATCAGATGCCCTATGTACTTTACATGACATCCTGATGACGTCATCAGATGCCCTATGTACTTTACATGACATCCTGATGACGTCATCAGATGCCCTATGTACTTTACATGACATCCTGATGACGTCATCAGATGCACTATGTACTTTACATGACATCCTGATGACGTCATCAGATGCCCTATGTACTTTACATGACATCCTGATGACGTCATCAGATGCACTATGTACTTTACATGACATCCTGATGACGTCATCAGATGCCCTATGAACTTTACATGACATCCTGATGACGTCATCAGATGCACTATGTACTTTACATGACATCCTGATGACGTCATCAGATGCCCTATGTACTTTACATGACATCCTGATGACGTCATCAGATGCCCTATGTACTTTACATGACATCCTGATGACGTCATCAGATGCCCTATGAACTTTACATGACATCCTGATGACGTCATCAGATGCCCTATGTACTTTACATGACATCCTGATGACGTCATCAGATGCCCTATGTACTTTACGTGACATCCTGATGACGTCATCAGATGCCCTATGTACTTTACATGACATCCTGATGACGTCATCAGATGCCCTATGTACTTTACATGACATCCTGATGACGTCATCAGATGCCCTATGTACTTTACATGACATCCTGATGACGTCATCAGATGCCCTATGTACTTTACATGACATCCTGATGACGTCATCAGATGCCCTATGTACTTTACATGACATCCTGATGACGTCATCAGATGCCCTATGTACTTTACGTGACATCCTGATGACGTCATCAGATGCCCTATGTACTTTACATGACATCCTGATGACGTCATCAGATGCCCTATGTACTTTACATGACATCCTGATGACGTCATCAGATGCCCTATGTACTTTACATGACATCCTGATGACGTCATCAGATGCCCTATGTACTTTACATGACATCCTGATGACGTCATCAGATGCACTATGTACTTTACATGACATCCTGATGACGTCATCAGATGCCCTAGGTACTTTATAATGACATCCTGATGACGTCATCAGATGCACTATGTACTTTACATGACATCCTGATGACGTCATCAGATGCCCTATGTACTTTACATGACATCCTGATGACGTCATTAGATGCCCTATGTACTTTACATGACATCCTGATGACGTCATCAGATGCCCTATGTACTTTACATGACATCCTGATGACGTCATCAGATGCCCTATGTACTTTACATGACATCCTGATGACGTCATCAGATGCCCTATGTACTTTACATGACATCCTGATGACGTCATCAGATGCCCTATGTACTTTACATGACATCCTGATGACGTCATCAGATGCCCTATGTACTTTACGTGACATCCTGATGACGTCATCAGATGCCCTATGTACTTTACATGACATCCTGATGACGTCATCAGATGCCCTATGTACTTTACATGACATCCTGATGACGTCATCAGATGCCCTATGTACTTTACATGACATCCTGATGACGTCATCAGATGCCCTATGTACTTTACATGACATCCTGATGACGTCATCAGATGCCCTATGTACTTTACATGACATCCTGATGACGTCATCAGATGCCCTATGTACTTTACATGACATCCTGATGACGTCATCAGATGCCCTATGTACTTTACATGACATCCTGATGACGTCATCAGATGCCCTATGTACTTTACATGACATCCTGATGACGTCATCAGATGCCCTATGTACTTTACATGACATCCTGATGACGTCATCAGATGCCCTATGTACTTTACATGACATCCTGATGACGTCATCAGATGCCCTATGTACTTTACATGACATCCTGATGACGTCATCAGATGCCCTATGTACTTTACATGACATCCTGATGACGTCATCAGATGCCCTATGTACTTTACATGACATCCTGATGACGTCATCAGATGCCCTATGTACTTTACATGACATCCTGATGACGTCATCAGATGCCCTATGTACTTTACATGACATCCTGATGACGTCATCAGATGCCCTATGTACTTTACATGACATCCTGATGACGTCATCAGATGCCCTATGTACTTTACATGACATCCTGATGACGTCATCAGATGCCCTATGTACTTTACATGACATCCTGATGACGTCATCAGATGCCCTATGTACTTTACGTGACATCCTGATGACGTCATCAGATGCCCTATGTACTTTACATGACATCCTGATGACGTCATCAGATGCCCTATGTACTTTACATGACATCCTGATGACGTCATCAGATGCCCTATGTACTTTACATGACATCCTGATGACGTCATCAGATGCCCTATGTACTTTACATGACATCCTAATGACGTCATCAGATGCCCTATGTACTTTACATGACATCCTGATGACGTCATCAGATGCCCTATGTACTTTACATGACATCCTGATGACGTCATCAGATGCCCTATGTACTTTACATGACATCCTGATGACGTCATCAGATGCCCTATGTACTTTACATGACATCCTGATGACGTCATCAGATGCCCTATGTACTTTACATGACATCCTGATGACGTCATCAGATGCCCAATGTACTTTACATGACATCCTGATGACGTCATCAGATGCCCTATGTACTTTACATGACATCCTGATGACGTCATCAGATGCCCTATGTACTTTACATGACATCCTGATGACGTCATCAGATGCCCTATGTACTTTACATGACATCCTGATGACGTCATCAGATGCCCTATGTACTTTACATGACATCCTGATGACGTCATCAGATGCCCTATGAACTTTACATGACATCCTGATGACGTCATCAGATGCCCTATGTACTTTACATGACATCCTGATGACGTCATCAGATGCCCTATGTACTTTACATGACATCCTGATGACGTCATCAGATGCCCTATGTACTTTACATGACATCCTGATGACGTCATCAGATGCCCTATGTACTTTACATGACATCCTGATGACGTCATCAGATGCCCTATGTACTTTACATGACATCCTGATGACGTCATCAGATGCCCTATGTACTTTACATGACATCCTGATGACGTCATCAGATGCCCTATGTACTTTACATGACATCCTGATGACGTCATCAGATGCCCTATGTACTTTACATGACATCCTGATGACGTCATCAGATGCCCTATGTACTTTACATGACATCCTGATGACGTCATCAGATGCCCTATGTACTTTACATGACATCCTGATGACGTCATCAGATGCCCTATGTACTTTACATGACATCCTGATGACGTCATCAGATGCCCTATGTACTTTACATGACATCCTGATGACGTCATCAGATGCCCTATGTACTTTACATGACATCCTGATGACGTCATCAGATGCCCTATGTACTTTACATGACATCCTGATGACGTCATCAGATGCCCTATGTACTTTACATGACATCCTGATGACGTCATCAGATGCCCTATGTACTTTACATGACATCCTGATGACGTCATCAGATGCCCTATGTACTTTACATGACATCCTGATGACGTCATCAGATGCCCTATGTACTTTACATGACATCCTGATGACGTCATCAGATGCCCTATGTACTTTACATGACATCCTGATGACGTCATCAGATGCCCTATGTACTTTTACATGACATCCTGATGACGTCATCAGATGCCCTATGTACTTTACATGACATCCTGATGACGTCATCAGATGCCCTATGTACTTTACATGACATCCTGATGACGTCATCAGATGCCCTATGTACTTTACATGACATCCTGATGACGTCATCAGATGCCCTATGTACTTTACATGACATCCTGATGACGTCATCAGATGCCCTATGTACTTTACATGACATCCTGATGACGTCATCAGATGCCCTATGTACTTTACATGACATCCTGATGACGTCATCAGATGCCCTATGTACTTTACATGACATCCTGATGACGTCATCAGATGCCCTATGTACTTTACATGACATCCTGATGACGTCATCAGATGCCCTATGTACTTTACATGACATCCTGATGACGTCATCAGATGCCCTATGTACTTTACATGACATCCTGATGACGTCATCAGATGCCCTATGTACTTTACATGACATCCTGATGACGTCATCAGATTCCCTATGTACTTTACATGACATCCTGATGACGTCATCAGATGCCCTATGTACTTTACATGACATCCTGATGACGTCATCAGATGCCCTATGTACTTTACATGACATCCTGATGACGTCATCAGATGCCCTATGTACTTTACATGACATCCTGATGACGCCATCAGATGCCCTATGTACTTTACATGCCATCCTGATGACGTCATCAGATGCCCTATGTACTTTACATGACATCCTGATGACGTCATCAGATGCCCTATGTACTTTACATGACATCCTGATGACGTCATCAGATGCCCTATGTACTTTACATGACATCCTGATGACGTCATCAGATGCCCTATGTACTTTACATGACATCCTGATGACGTCATCAGATGCCCTATGTACTTTACATGACATCCCGATGACGTCATCAGATGCCCTATGTACTTTACATGACATCCTGATGACGTCATCAGATGCCCTATGTACTTT
The DNA here is from genome assembly GCA_029168955.1 of Aplectana chamaeleonis. Taxonomy (NCBI): domain Eukaryota; kingdom Metazoa; phylum Nematoda; class Chromadorea; order Rhabditida; family Cosmocercidae; genus Aplectana; species Aplectana chamaeleonis. The sequence continues at coordinate 119,538 of JAPDOI010001832.1, forward strand.
ACATGACATCCTGATGACGTCATCAGATGCCCTATGTACTTTACATGACATCCTGATGACGTCATCAGATGCCCTATGTACTTTACATGACATCCTGATGACGTCATCAGATGCCCTATGTACTTTACATGACATCCTGATGACGTCATCAGATGCCCTATGTACTTTACATGACATCCTGATGACGTCATCAGATGCCCTATGTACTTTACATGACATCCTGATGACGTCATCAGATGCCCTATGTACTTTACATGACATCCTGATGACGTCATCAGATGCCCTATGTACTTTACATGACATCCTGATGACGTCATCAGATGCCCTATGTACTTTACATGACATCCTGATGACGTCATCAGATGCCCTATGTACTTTACATGACATCCTGATGACGTCATCAGATGCCCTATGTACTTTACATGACATCCTGATGACGTCATCAGATGCCCTATGTACTTTACATGACATCCTGATGACGTCATCAGATGCCCTATGTACTTTACGTGACATCCTGATGACGTCATCAGATGCCCTATGTACTTTACATGACATCCTGATGACGTCATCAGATGCCCTATGTACTTTACATGACATCCTGATGACGTCATCAGATGCCCTATGTACTTTACATGACATCCTGATGACGTTATCAGATGCCCTATGTACTTTACTTTACGTGACATCCTGAGGACGTCATCAGATGCCCTATGTACTTTACATGACATCCTGATGACGTCATCAGATGCCCTATGTACTTTACATGACATCCTGATGACGTCATCAGATGCCCTATGTACTTTACATGACATCCTGATGACGTCATTAGATGCCCTATGTACTTTACATGACATCCTGATGACGTCATCAGATGCCCTATGTACTTTACATGACATCCTGATGACGTCATCAGATGCCCTATGTACTTTACATGACATCCTGATGACGTCATCAGATGCCCTATGTACTTTACATGACATCCTGATGACGTCATCAGATGCCCTATGTACTTTATTTACATGACATCCTGATGACGTCATCAGATGCCCTATGTACTTTACATGACAACCTGATGACGTCATCAGATGCCCTATGTACTTTACATGACATCCTGATGACGTCATCAGATGCCCTATGTACTTTACATGACATCCTGATGACGTCATCAGATGCCCTATGTACTTTACATGACATCCTGATGACGTCATCAGATGCCCTATGTACTTTACATGACATCCTGATGACGTCATCAGATGCCCTATGTACTTTACATGACATCCTGATGACGTCATCAGATGCCCTATGTACTTTTACATGACATCCTGATGACGTCATCAGATGCCCTATGTACTTTACATGACATCCTGATGACGTCATCAGATGCCCTATGTACTTTACATGACATCCTGATGACGTCATCAGATGCCCTATGTACTTTACATGACATCCTGATGACGTCATCAGATGCCCTATGTACTTTACATGACATCCTGATGACGTCATCAGATGCCCTATGTACTTTACATGACATCCTGATGACGTCATCAGATGCCCTATGTACTTTACATGACATCCTGATGACGTCACCAGATGCCCTATGTACTTTACATGACATCCTGCTGACGTGATCAGATGCCCTATGTACTTTACATGACATCCTGATGACGTCATCAGATGCCCTATGTACTTTACATGACATCCTGATGACGTCATCAGATGCCCTATGTACTTTACATGACATCCTGATGACGTCATCAGATGCCCTATGTACTTTACATGACATCCTGATGACGTCATCAGATGCCCTATGTACTTTACGTGACATCCTGATGACGTCATCAGATGCCCTATGTACTTTACATGACATCCTGATGACGTCATCAGATGCCCTATGTACTTTACATGACATCCTGATGACGTCATCAGATGCCCTATGTACTTTACATGACATCCTGATGACGTCATCAGATGCCCTATGTACTTTACATGACATCCTGATGACGTCATCAGATGCCCTATGTACTTTACATGACATCCTGATGACGTCATCAGATGCCCTATGTACTTTACATGACATCCTGATGACGTCATCAGATGCCCTATGTACTTTACATGACATCCTGATGACGTCATCAGATGCCCTATGTACTTTACATGACATCCTGATGACGTCATCAGATGCCCTATGTACTTTACATGACATCCTGATGACGTCATCAGATGCCCTATGTACTTTACATGACATCCTGATGACGTCATCAGATGCCCTATGTACTTTACATGACATCCTGATGACGTCATCAGATGCCCTATGTACTTTACATGACATCCTGATGACGTCATCAGATGCCCTATGTACTTTACATGACATCCTGATGACGTCATCAGATGCCCTATGTACTTTACATGACATCCTGATGACGTCATCAGATGCCCTATGTACTTTACATGACATCCTGATGACGTCATCAGATGCCCTATGTACTTTACATGACATCCTGATGACGTCATCAGATGCCCTATGTACTTTACATGACATCCTGATGACGTCATCAGATGCCCTATGTACTTTACATGACATCCTGATGACGTCATCAGATGCCCTATGTACTTTACATGACATCCTGATGACGTCATCAGATGCCCTATGTACTTTACATGACATCCTGATGACGTCATCAGATGCCCTATGTACTTTACATGACATCCTGATGACGTCATCAGATGCCCTATGTACTTTACATGACATCCTGATGACGTCATCAGATGCCCTATGTACTTTACATGACATCCTGATGACGTCATCAGATGCCCTATGTACTTTACATGACATCCTGATGACGTCATCAGATGCCCTATGTACTTTACGTGACATCCTGATGACGTCATCAGATGCCCTATGTACTTTACATGACATCCTGATGACGTCATCAGATGCCCTATGTACTTTACATGACATCCTGATGACGTCATCAGATGCCCTATGTACTTTACATGACATCCTGATGACGTCATCAGATGCCCTATGTACTTTACATGACATCCTGATGACGTCATCAGATGCCCTATGTACTTTACATGACATCCTGATGACGTCATCAGATGCCCTATGTACTTTACATGACATCCTGATGACGTCATCAGATGCCCTATGTACTTTACATGACATCCTGATGACGTCATCAGATGCCCTATGTACTTTACATGACATCCTGATGACGTCATCAGATGCCCTATGTACTTTACATGACATCCTGATGACGTCATCAGATGCCCTATGTACTTTACATGACATCCTGATGACGTCATCAGATGCCCTATGTACTTTACATGACATCCTGATGACGTCATCAGATGCCCTATGTACTTTACATGACATCCTGATGACGTCATCAGATGCCCTATGTACTTTACATGACATCCTGATGACGTCATCAGATGCCCTATGTACTTTACATGACATCCTGATGACGTCATCAGATGCCCTATGTACTTTACATGACATCCTGATGACGTCATCAGATGCCCTATGTACTTTACATGACATCCTGATGACGTCATCAGATGCCCTATGTACTTTACATGACATCCTGATGACGTCATCAGATGCCCTATGTACTTTACATGACATCCTGATGACGTCATAAGATGCCCTATGTACTTTACATGCCATCCTGATGACGTCATCAGATGCCCTATGTACTTTACATGACATCCTGATGACGTCATCAGATGCCCTATGTACTTTACATGACATCCTGATGACGTCATCAGATGCCCTATGTACTTTACATGACATCCTGATGACGTCATCAGATGCCCTATGTACTTTACATGACATCCTGATGACGTCATCAGATGCCCTATGTACTTTACATGACATCCTGATGACGTCATCAGATGCCCTATGAACTTTACATGACATCCTGATGACGTCATCAGATGCCCTATGTACTTTACATGACATCCTGATGACGTCATCAGATGCCCTATGAACTTTACATGACATCCTGATGACGTCATCAGATGCCCTATGTACTTTACATGACATCCTGATGACGTCATCAGATGCCCTATGTACTTTACATGACATCCTGATGACGTCATCAGATGCCCTATGTACTTTACATGACATCCTGATGACGTCATCAGATGCCCTATGTACTTTACATGACATCCTGATGACGTCATCAGATGCCCTATGTACTTTACATGACATCCTGATGACGTCATCAGATGCCCTATGTACTTTACATGACATCCTGATGACGTCATCAGATGCCCTATGTACTTTACATGACATCCTGATGACGTCATCAGATGCCCTATGTACTTTACATGACATCCTGATGACGTCATCAGATGCCCTATGTACTTTACATGACATCCTGATGACGTCATCAGATGCCCTATGTACTTTACATGACATCCTGATGACGTCATCAGATGCCCTATGTACTTTACATGACATCCTGATGACGTCATCAGATGCCCTATGTACTTTACGTGACATCCTGATGACGTCATCAGATGCCCTATGTACTTTACATGACATCCTGATGACGTCATCAGATGCCCTATGTACTTTACATGACATCCTGATGACGTCATCAGATGCCCTATGTACTTTACATGACATCCTGATGACGTCATCAGATGCCCTATGTACTTTACATGACATCCTGATGACGTCATCAGATGCCCTATGTACTTTACATGACATCCTGATGACGTCATCAGATGCCCTATGTACTTTACATGACATCCTGATGACGTTTACAGATGCCCTATGTACTTTACATGACATCCTGATGACGTCATCAGATGCCCTATGTACTTTACATGACATCCTGATGACGTCATCAGATGCCCTATGTACTTTACATGACATCCTGATGACGTCATAAGCTGCCCTATGTACTTGACATGACATCCTAATGATGTCATCAGATGCCCTATGTACTTTACATGACATCCTGATGACGTCATCAGATGCCCTATGTACTTTACATGACATCCTGATGACGTCATCAGATGCCCTATGTACTTTACATGACATCCTGATGACGTCATCAGATGCCCTATGTACTTTACATGACATCCTGATGACGTCATCAGATGCCCTATGTACTTTACATGACATCCTGATGACGTCATCAGATGCCCTATGTACTTTACATGACATCCTGATGACGTCATCAGATGCCCTATGTACTTTACATGACATCCTGATGACGTCATCAGATGCCCTATGTACTTTACATGACATCCTGATGACGTCATCAGATGCCCTATGTACTTTACATGACATCCTGATGACGTCATCAGATGCCCTATGTACTTTACATGACATCCTGATGACGTCATCAGATGCCCTATGTACTTTACATGACATCCTGATGACGTCATCAGATGCCCTATGTACTTTACATGACATCCTGATGACGTCATCAGATGCCCTATGAACTTTACATGACATCCTGATGACGTCATCAGATGCCCTATGTACTTTACATGACATCCTGATGACGTCATCAGATGCCCTATGTACTTTACATGACATCCTGATGACGTCATCAGATGCCCTAGGTACTTTACATGACATCCTGATGACGTCATCAGATGCCCTATGTACTTTACCTGCCATCCTGATGAAGTCATCAGATGCCCTATGTACTTTACATGACATCCTGATGACGTCATCAGATGCCCTATGTACTTTACATGACATCCTGATGACGTCATCAGATGCCCTATGTACTTTACATGACATCCTGATGACGTCATCAGATGCCCTATGTACTTTACATGACATCCTGATGACGTCATCAGATGCCCTATGTACTTTACATGACATCCTGATGACGTCATCAGATGCCCTATGTACTTTACATGACATCCTGATGACGTCATCAGATGCCCTATGTACTTTACATGACATCCTGATGACGTCATCAGATGCCCTATGTACTTTACATGACATCCTGATGACGTCATCAGATGCCCTATGTACTTTACATGACATCCTGATGACGTCATCAGATGCCCTATGTACTTTACATGACATCCTGATGACGTCATCAGATGCCCTATGTACTTTACATGACATCCTGATGACGTCATCAGATGCCCTATGTACTTTACATGACATCCTGATGACGTCATCAGATGCCCTATGTACTTTACATGACATCCTGATGACGTCATCAGATGCCCTATGTACTTTACATGACATCCTGATGACGTCATCAGATGCCCTATGTACTTTACATGACATCCTGATGACGTCATCAGATGCCCTATGTACTTTACATGACATCCTGATGACGTCATCAGATGCCCTATGTACTTTACATGACATCCTGATGACGTCATCAGATGCCCTATGTACTTTACATGACATCCTGATGACGTCATCAGATGCCCTATGTACTTTACATGACATCCTGATGACGTCATCAGATGCCCTATGTACTTTACATGACATCCTGATGACGTCATCAGATGCCCTATGTACTTTACATGACATCCTGATGACGTCATCAGATGCCCTATGTACTTTACGTGACATCCTGATGACGTCATCAGATGCCCTATGTACTTTACATGACATCCTGATGACGTCATCAGATGCCCTATGTACTTTACATGACATCCTGATGACGTCATCAGATGCCCTATGTACTTTACATCACATCCTGATGACGTCATCAGATGCCCTATGTACTTTACATGACATCCTGATGACGTCATCAGATGCCCTATGTACTTTACATGACATCCTGATGACGTCATCAGATGCCCTATGTACTTTACATGACATCCTGATGACGTCATCAGATGCCCTATGTACTTTACATGACATCCTGATGACGTCATCAGATGCCCTATGTACTTTACATGACATCCTGATGACGTCATTAGATGCCCTATGTACTTTACATGACATCCTGATGACGTCATTAGATGCCCTATGTACTTTACATGCCATCCTGATGACGTAATCAGATGCCCTATGTACTTTACATCACATCCCCACGAGGTCATCAGATGCCCTATGTACTTTACATGACATCCTGATGACGTCATCAGATGCCCTATGTACTTTACATGACATCCTGATTACGTCATCAGATGCCCTATGTACTTTACATGACATCCTGATGACGTCATCAGATGCCCTATGTACTTTACATGACATCCTGATGACGTCATCAGATGCCCTATGTACTTTACATGACATCCTGATGACGTCATCAGATGCCCTATGTACTTTACATGACATCCTGATGACGTCATCAGATGCCCTATGTACTTTACATGACATCCTGATGACGTCATCAGATGCCCTATGTACTTTACATGACATCCTGATGACGTCATCAGATGCCCTATGTACTTTACATGACATCCTGATGACGTCATCAGATGCCCTATGTACTTTACATGACATCCTGATGACGTCATCAGATGCCCTATGTACTTTACATGACATCCTGATGACGTCATCAGATGCCCTATGTACTTTACATGACATCCTGATGACGTCATCAGATGCCCTATGTACTTTACATGACATCCTGATGACGTCATCAGATGCCCTATGTACTTTACATGACATCCTGATGACGTCATCAGATGCCCTATGTACTTTACGTGACATCCTGATGACGTCATCAGATGCCCTATGTACTTTACATGACATCCTGATGACGTCATCAGATGCCCTATGTACTTTACATGACATCCTGATGACGTCATCAGATGCCCTATGTACTTTACATGACATCCTGATGACGTCATCAGATGCCCTATGTACTTTACATGACATCCTGATGACGTCATCAGATGCCCTATGTACTTTACATGACATCCTGATGACGTCATCAGATGCCCTATGTACTTTACGTGACATCCTGATGACGTCATCAGATGCCCTATGTACTTTACATGACATCCTGATGACGTCATCAGATGCCCTATGTACTTTACATGACATCCTGATGACGTCATCAGATGCACTATGTACTTTACATGACATCCTGATGACGTCATCAGATGCCCTATGTACTTTACATGACATCCTGATGACGTCATCAGATGCCCTATGTACTTTACATGACATCCTGATGACGTCATCAGATGCCCTATGTACTTTACATGACATCCTGATGACGTCATCAGATGCCCTATGTACTTTACATGACATCCTGATGACGTCATCAGATGCCCTATGTACTTTACATGACATCCTGATGACGTCATCAGATGCCCTATGTACTTTACATGACATCCTGATGACGTCATCAGATGCCCTATGTACTTTACATGACATCCTGATGACGTCATCAGATGCCCTATGTACTTTACATGACATCCTGATGACGTCATCAGATGCCCTATGAACTTTACATGACATCCTGATGACGTCATCAGATGCCCTATGTACTTTACATGACATCCTGATGACGTCATCAGATGCCCTATGTACTTTACATGACATCCTGATGACGTCATCAGATGCCCTATGTACTTTACATGACATCCTGATGACGTCATCAGATGCCCTATGTACTTTACATGACATCCTGATGACGTCATCAGATGCCCTATGTACTTTACATGACATCCTGATGACGTCATCAGATGCCCTATGAACTTTACATGACATCCTGATGACGTCATCAGATGCCCTATGTACTTTACATGACATCCTGATGACGTCATCAGATGCCCTATGTACTTTACATGACATCCTGATGACGTCATCAGATGCCCTATGTACTTTACATGACATCCTGATGACGTCATCAGATGCCCTATGTACTTTACATGACATCCTGATGACGTCATCAGATGCCCTATGTACTTTACATGACATCCTGATGACGTCATCAGATGCCCTATGTACTTTACATGACATCCTGATGACGTCATCAGATGCCCTATGTACTTTACATGACATCCTGATGACGTCATCAGATGCCCTATGTACTTTACATGACATCCTGATGACGTCATCAGATGCCCTATGTACTTTACATGACATCCTGATGACGTCATCAGATGCCCTATGTACTTTACATGACATCCTGATGACGTCATCAGATGCCCTATGTACTTTACATGACATCCTGATGACGTCATCAGATGCCCTATGTACTTTACATGACATCCTGATGACGTCATCAGATGCCCTATGTACTTTACATGACATCCTGATGACGTCATCAGATGCCCTATGTACTTTACATGACATCCTGATGACGTCATCAGATGCCCTATGTACTTTACATGACATCCTGATGACGTCATCAGATGCCCTATGTACTTTACATGACATCCTGATGACGTCATCAGATGCCCTATGTACTTTACATGACATCCTGATGACGTCATCAGATGCCCTATGTACTTTACATGACATCCTGATGACGTCATCAGATGCCCTATGTACTTTACATGACATCCTGATGACGTCATCAGATGCCCTATGTACTTTACATGACATCCTGATGACGTCATCAGATGCCCTATGTACTTTACATGACATCCTGATGACGTCATCAGATGCCCTATGTACTTTACATGACATCCTGATGACGTCATCAGATGCCCTATGTACTTTACATGACATCCTGATGACGTCATCAGATGCCCTATGTACTTTACATGACATCCTGATGACGTCATCAGATGCCCTATGTACTTTACATGACATCCTGATGACGTCATCAGATGCCCTATGTACTTTACATGACATCCTGATGACGTCATCAGATGCCCTATGTACTTTACATGACATCCTGATGACGTCATCAGATGCCCTATGTACTTTACATGACATCCTGATGACGTCATCAGATGCCCTATGTACTTTACATGACATCCTGATGACGTCATCAGATGCCCTATGTACTTTACATGACATCCTGATGACGTCATCAGATGCCCTATGTACTTTACATGACATCCTGATGACGTCATCAGATGCCCTATGTACTTTACATGACATCCTGATGACGTCATCAGATGCCCTATGTACTTTACATGACATCCTGATGACGTCATCAGATGCCCTATGTACTTTACATGACATCCTGATGACGTCATCAGATGCCCTATGTACTTTACATGACATCCTGATGACGTCATCAGATGCCCTATGTACTTTACATGACATCCTGATGACGTCATCAGATGCCCTATGTACTTTACATGACATCCTGATGACGTCATCAGATGCCCTATGTACTTTACATGACATCCTGATGACGTCATCAGATGCCCTATGTACTTTACATGACATCCTGATGACGTCATCAGATGCCCTATGTACTTTACATGACATCCTGATGACGTCATCAGATGCCCTATGTACTTTACATGACATCCTGATGACGTCATCAGATGCCCTATGTACTTTACATGACATCCTGATGACGTCATCAGATGCCCTATGTACTTTACATGACATCCTGATGACGTCATCAGATGCCCTATGTACTTTACATGACATCCTGATGACGTCATCAGATGCCCTATGTACTTTACATGACATCCTGATGACGTCATCAGATGCCCTATGTACTTTACATGACATCCTGATGACGTCATCAGATGCCCTATGTACTTTACATGACATCCTGATGACGTCATCAGATGCCCTATGTACTTTACATGACATCCTGATGACGTCATCAGATGCCCTATGTACTTTACATGACATCCTGATGACGTCATCAGATGCCCTATGTACTTTACATGACATCCTGATGACGTCATCAGATGCCCTATGTACTTTACATGACATCCTGATGACGTCATCAGATGCACTATGTACTTTACATGACATCCTGATGACGTCATCAGATGCCCTATGTACTTTACATGACATCCTGATGACGTCATCAGATGCCCTATGTACTTTACATGACATCCTGATGACGTCATCAGATGCCCTATGTACTTTACATGACATCCTGATGACGTCATCAGATGCCCTATGTACTTTACATGACATCCTGATGACGTCATCAGATGCCCTATGTACTTTACATGACATCCTGATGACGTCATCAGATGCCCTATGTACTTTACATGACATCCTGATGACGTCATCAGATGCCCTATGTACTTTACATGACATCCTGATGACGTCATCAGATGCCCTATGTACTTTACATGACATCCTGATGACGTCATCAGATGCCCTATGAACTTTACATGACATCCTGATGACGTCATCAGATGCCCTATGTACTTTACATGACATCCTGATGACGTCATCAGATGCCCTATGTACTTTACATGACATCCTGATGACGTCATCAGATGCCCTATGTACTTTACATGACATCCTGATGACGTCATCAGATGCCCTATGTACTTTACATGACATCCTGATGACGTCATCAGATGCCCTATGTACTTTACATGACATCCTGATGACGTCATCAGATGCCCTATGTACTTTACATGACATCCTGATGACGTCATCAGATGCCCTATGTACTTTACATGACATCCTGATGACGTCATCAGATGCCCTATGTACTTTACGTGACATCCTGATGACGTCATCAGATGCCCTATGTACTTTACATGACATCCTGATGACGTCATCAGATGCACTATGTACTTTACATGACATCCTGATGACGTCATCAGATGCCCTATGTACTTTACATGACATCCTGATGACGTCATCAGATGCCCTATGTACTTTACATGACATCCTGATGACGTCATCAGATGCCCTATGTACTTTACATGACATCCTGATGACGTCATCAGATGCCCTATGTACTTTACATGACATCCTGATGACGTCATCAGATGCCCTATGTACTTTACATGACATCCTGATGACGTCATCAGATGCCCTATGTACTTTACATGACATCCTGATGACGTCATCAGATGCCCTATGTACTTTACATGACATCCTGATGACGTCATCAGATGCCCTATGTACTTTACATGACATCCTGATGACGTCATCAGATGCCCTATGTACTTTACATGACATCCTGATGACGTCATCAGATGCCCTATGTACTTTACATGACATCCTGATGACGTCATCAGATGCCCTATGAACTTTACATGACATCCTGATGACGTCATCAGATGCCCTATGTACTTTACATGACATCCTGATGACGTCATCAGATGCCCTATGTACTTTACATGACATCCTGATGACGTCATCAGATGCCCTATGTACTTTACATGACATCCTGATGACGTCATCAGATGCCCTATGTACTTTACATGACATCCTGATGACGTCATCAGATGCCCTATGTACTTTACATGACATCCTGATGACGTCATCAGATGCCCTATGTACTTTACATGACATCCTGATGACGTCATCAGATGCACTATGTACTTTACATGACATCCTGATGACGTCATCAGATGCCCTATGTACTTTACGTGACATCCTGATGACGTCATCAGATGCCCTATGTACTTTACATGACATCCTGATGACGTCATCAGATGCCCTATGTACTTTACATGACATCCTGATGACGTCATCAGATGCCCTATGTACTTTACATGACATCCTGATGACGTCATCAGATGCCCTATGTACTTTACATGACATCCTGATGACGTCATCAGATGCCCTATGAACTTTACATGACATCCTGATGACGTCATCAGATGCCCTATGTACTTTACATGACATCCTGATGACGTCATCAGATGCCCTATGTACTTTACATGACATCCTGATGACGTCATCAGATGCCCTATGAACTTTACATGACATCCTGATGACGTCATCAGATGCCCTATGTACTTTACATGACATCCTGATGACGTCATCAGATGCCCTATGTACTTTACATGACATCCTGATGACGTCATCAGATGCCCTATGTACTTTACATGACATCCTGATGACGTCATCAGATGCCCTATGTACTTTACATGACATCCTGATGACGTCATCAGATGCCCTATGTACTTTACATGACATCCTGATGACGTCATCAGATGCACTATGGACTTTACATGACATCCTGATGACGTCATCAGATGCCCTATGTACTTTACATGACATCCTGATGACGTCATCAGATGCCCTATGTACTTTACATTACATCCTGATGACGTCATCAGATGCCCTATGTACTTTACATGACATCCTGATGACGTCATCAGATGCCCTATGTAACTTTACATGACATCCTGATGACGTCATCAGATGCCCTATGTACTTTACATGACATCCTGATGACGTCATCAGATGCCCTATGTACTTTACATGACATCCTGATGACGTCATCAGATGCCCTATGTACTTTACATGACATCCTGATGACGTCATCAGATGCCCTAGGTACTTTATAATGACATCCTGATGACGTCATCAGATGCCCTATGTACTTTACATGACATCCTGATGACGTCATCAGATGCCCTATGTACTTTACATGACATCCTGATGACGTCATCAGATGCCCTATGTACTTTACATGACATCCTGATGACGTCATCAGATGCCCTATGTACTTTACATGACATCCTGATGACGTCATCAGATGCCCTATGTACTTTACATGACATCCTGATGACGTCATCAGATGCCCTATGTACTTTACATGACATCCTGATGACGTCATCAGATGCCCTATGTACTTTACATGACATCCTGATGACGTCATCAGATGCCCTATGTACTTTACGTGACATCCTGATGACGTCATCAGATGCCCTATGTACTTTACATGACATCCTGATGACGTCATCAGATGCCCTATGTACTTTACATGACATCCTGATGACGTCATCAGATGCCCTATGTACTTTACATGACATCCTGATGACGTCATCAGATGCCCTATGTACTTTACATGACATCCTGATGACGTCATCAGATGCCCTATGTACTTTACATGACATCCTGATGACGTCATCAGATGCCCTATGTACTTTACATGACAACCTGATGACGTCATCAGATGCCCTATGTACTTTACATGACATCCTGATGACGTCATCAGATGCCCTATGTACTTTACATGACATCCTGATGACGTCATCAGATGCCCTATGTACTTTACATGACATCCTGATGACGTCATCAGATGCCCTATGTACTTTACATGACATCCTGATGACGTCATCAGATGCCCTATGTACTTTACATGACATCCTGATGACGTCATCAGATGCCCTATGTACTTTACATGACATCCTGATGACGTCATCAGATGCCCTATGTACTTTACATGACATCCTGATGACGTCATCAGATGCCCTATGTACTTTACATGACATCCTGATGACGTCATCAGATGCCCTATGTACTTTACATGACATCCTGATGACGTCATCAGATGCCCTATGTACTTTACATGACATCCTGATGACGTCATCAGATGCCCTATGTACTTTACATGACATCCTGATGACGTCATCAGATGCCCTATGGACTTTACATAACATCCTGGTGACGTCATCAGATGCCCTATGTCCTTTCCATGCCATCCTGATGCCGTCATCAGATGCCCTATGTACTTTACATGACATCCTGATGCCGTCATCAGATGCCCTATGTACTTTACATGACATCCTGATGACGTCATCAGATGCCCTATGTACTTTACATGACATCCTGATGACGTCATCAGATGCCCTATGTACTTTACATGACATCCTGATGACGTCATCAGATGCCCTATGTACTTTACATGACATCCTGATGACGTCATCAGATGCCCTATGTACTTTACATGACATCCTGATGACGTCATCAGATGCCCTATGTACTTTACATGACATCCTGATGACGTCATCAGATGCCCTATGTACTTTACATGACATCCTGATGACGTCATCAGATGCCCTATGTACTTTACATGACATCCTGATGACGTCATCAGATGCCCTATGTACTTTACATGACATCCTGATGACGTCATCAGATGCCCTATGTACTTTACATGACATCCTGATGACGTCATCAGATGCCCTATGTACTTTACATGACATCCTGATGACGTCATCAGATGCCCTATGTACTTTACATGACATCCTGATGACGTCATCAGATGCCCTATGTACTTTACATGACATCCTGATGACGTCATCAGATGCCCTATGTACTTTACATGACATCCTGATGACGTCATCAGATGCCCTATGTACTTTACATGACATCCTGATGACGTCATCAGATGCCCTATGTACTTTACATGACATCCTGATGACGTCATCAGATGCCCTATGTACTTTACATGACATCCTGATGACGTCATCAGATGCCCTATGTACTTTACATGACATCCTGATGACGTCATCAGATGCCCTATGTACTTTACATGACATCCTGATGACGTCATCAGATGCCCTATGTACTTTACATGACATCCTGATGACGTCATCAGATGCCCTATGTACTTTACATGACATCCTGATGACGTCATCAGATGCCCTATGTACTTTACATGACATCCTGATGACGTCATCAGATGCCCTATGTACTTTACATGACATCCTGATGACGTCATCAGATGCCCTATGTACTTTACATGACATCCTGATGACGTCATCAGATGCCCTATGTACTTTACATGACATCCTGATGACGTCATCAGATGCCCTATGTACTTTACATGACATCCTGATGACGTCATCAGATGCCCTATGTACTTTACATGACATCCTGATGACGTCATCAGATGCCCTATGTACTTTACATGACATCCTGATGACGTCATCAGATGCCCTATGTACTTTACATGACATCCTGATGACGTCATCAGATGCCCTATGTACTTTACATGACATCCTGATGACGTCATCAGATGCCCTATGTACTTTACATGACATCCTGATGACGTCATCAGATGCCCTATGTACTTTACATGACATCCTGATGACGTCATCAGATGCCCTATGTACTTTACATGACATCCTGATGACGTCATCAGATGCCCTATGTACTTTACATGACATCCTGATGACGTCATCAGATGCCCTATGTACTTTACATGACATCCTGATGACGTCATCAGATGCCCTATGTACTTTACATGACATCCTGATGACGTCATCAGATGCCCTATGTACTTTACATGACATCCTGATGACGTCATCAGATGCCCTATGTACTTTACATGACATCCTGATGACGTCATCAGATGCCCTATGTACTTTACATGACATCCTGATGACGTCATCAGATGCCCTATGTACTTTACATGACATCCTGATGACGTCATCAGATGCCCTATGTACTTTACATGACATCCTGATGACGTCATCAGATGCCCTATGTACTTTACATGACATCCTGATGACGTCATCAGATGCCCTATGTACTTTA